>JAHUTJ010076357.1:0-12209 GCA_036250325.1 Characodon lateralis
AATGGGCAAGAATTTCAGTCTCTCGATGTGCAAAACTGATAGAGACAAACCCCAAGAGACTTGCAGCTGTAATTGCAGCAAAGGGTGGCGCTACAAAGTATTAACGCAAGGGGGCTGAATAATATTGCACGCCCCACTTTTCAGATTTTCATTTGTTAAAAAAGTTTGACACATCCAATAAATTTCATTCCACTTCATGATTGTGTCCCACTTGTTGTTGATTCTTCACAAAAAATTAGAATTTTATATCTTTATGTTTGAAGCCTGAAATGTGGCAAGAGGTTGACCGGTTCAAGGGGGCCGAGTACTTTCGCAAGGCACTGTACATTGATGTTTTAGGTTGTATTGTAACAAAAGGTAAGAAGTGTGAAAGCATTTTCCAACCACTGAATAGGTTTCACTATGGCTAGTTTTTGTGTTAAAGTCTCGTTAAGCGACTTCGAAAATGCAAATATTCAACTGAATACCTGATCTTCTGGTGGGTTCATATTTAGGTAGCTTACTGAACATCTGCTGTTGGCAAATAAATGCCTAAAGGGGACTTTGGAAACTCTAGTCATACTTTACTGAGAACTCTTTAAACTTTTAGTTTTTATCAAAGTCATTCACTTTTGTTTTTAATCAGGCATCACAATGCAACAGGTGAGAAAAATCTATCAGAACAATTTCCAGTGCCCAGCTAGTACAAAAGGGTTGTTTATAGGAATTTAGGTTTAAAGGTGAGCATTTACGACATATTACTTTGTCCTTGTTATTCCAAATGAGTCACAAACATTTTTTCCCTGCTAATTTCATTTAGGAAGCACTATTTCCCATGTATGAAACCTAATTGGACAAATTAATTTGGACAAATTAACCAGGCACTTTTGACAAAAAGACGTGTATCATGTGAGCATTTTAAGGAGACTGACTTCAGATACCTTTTTTCCTTTTGCAGGTTTCAAGATTCAGCAGGTCGCTTCTTATTTCCCCATCTTCCAGCTGTGATCATTTTTGCTCATGTTATAAAGTGAATACCATGTTCATTCATTTCTCATCATTTGTCAAGGTTGTAGCGTTTTGGCTGCTGTTCTTTGTTGTGAATTCTCATGTGTACCCAAGGTAAACGTTTGCTCAGTCTGGAATCGGTCTTGATTTAAATAAACAAAATTGCACTTTTCATGACTTGGAATTTTTGACATTTTCTATTACTTTTACTCCAGTTTTTGAAATGTTGAGTAAAGTATGGAATTTGAGTTTCTGAAATGAAAACTAAGGCAAGAATTGGAGGTGCCAAACGTTATTCCTTATGTGTATTATTTAAAGGATAAAATCAGGATGTACTTGGATGAAAACATTTATTCATGATTTGCTGCATCAGAATGTTATTTCCAACTTATCGTTTCTGTTTTTGAGTTGCTGATAAAACCAAGAGATAAATGCATTACAAAAAAAAAGTCTGAGGTCCAGGTCCAAGAAATGAGATAACACTGTGATTTAAAGATTTTTTGTCTATTGTAAGATTATCTTTTAAACAGCTCAGAGTTTTTACAAAGTATTTGAGAGTTGGTCCTGATGGTCCAAAGTTAGTCCAAAAAAATATCCCTTTACCACTCTGACAAATGTCATGTTTCATAATTTGTTGAATCTAAACATGTTTTCAGGTGTCTGGAATTATATAAACACTGTGGGAAAAATCCAAGACTGAGTTTGAATCTGGAAGAATTGGACCTTTTTTAAATGTAAAAATTATGGGAGCCTTGAGTAGCAGTAAGTGTTAGGTTTATGGATTCTGCTATAAGAAATGCGCTCTATTTAATGGAGTCATAATGCACAATACCTTTTATAGATTTTGCCTGGAATCATCCAGAGTGCATCTATTCAGTGTGTCCCTTCATACCTGTAGCTACAGTGCACAAGTGTTGGAGTTTTTCATTTGGCCTTTGATTGCCCGCATATCTCTACAAAGCACTAGAAAATGATTAGTTGCAGCAAAATTGCTTTGTGTACCGAAAAATATAAGGAGCATACTTGAGTTACACTACATGCACAAACCTACATAATCTGTTTGGCTTCAGCTTAATCATGAGCAGAGGGGACATGGACTTTTTGTTGTGAACGATCTCACTTTGATTGAGATGAATCCTGTCTTTTTGACAGCAGCCATCAATCTCCCTCTTTATGCAACAGTCCAGGCCTGATGTCTCCGTATTTACCATATTCAGTAAAGCACATTGTAACCTTTGCAGCGACGGTCATAACGTGTTTTTAAAAAGGAATGCAGAGAAGTGCAAAGGATAGGGACAGATGTATTCAGATGGGAGTTAAAGGGCCAACTGGAAATACTGGAACGAAAGAGTTTGGAAGGACTAAGGGTCAGAGACTGGGAGGAGCAGGAACATATCTGATTGACCTTACTGGTAAATCCACTTGGCGCAGTGTTTGTGTGAGTGTTTCACCACCATTTACCAGCACATGGCCTGTAGGCCACACTCTGAAACGGACAGACAGAATGGTCTCCAGAATCACTGAGTACCTCCATCTTAGGCTAGCAAGTCTAAGCAAGTTGCATGTTTGTGTTTTAAATCTGTGCAAATTGGAGTGTGGACATGCAACTCTGGCTGAATGAATAATAATGTGTCCCAAGGCTCTAACCCATGTGGTGTATTTTATACAGTTTTCATTTGTGCTTTGGGGGTCTTTTACCTTCAATAATTAAACTTATTATTTAACTCTTGGCATTTCCAAGCAGCTTGGAAACGAGCAGTACTGAGCACAGCTTGTTTCCACGTCTCCATGTGTCCTTGTTATTTTTACTGTCCTCTGTCTTGTAGACATTGAAAAATGTTAAAGTTCAGGTAGATGGTTAAGCAAAACAGATATTTTTATTTTTTTGCTCCTGTTGATTGTTACTTGACCTCCCATTATGTTTCATGTTTTTGTAGTTTGAGATGAGCCTTCATAGACCAAGGTTTTCCTTAATTGCCTGTTTTTGACTACTGAACGTCCAAACATAAAAATCCTCTTTGCTTAATAAAAAGAATTAAAGCTGGTAAAAAAAAAAAAAGCCCAGTTTAGGAAATTCTGGTTCCATGCTGGATCTAAATGCCCTGCAGTTAAACCCGGCTCCTTTACTTGTCTAAATGAACAACTAATTCTAGCAGAAGATGTTAAAGATAAATGTTTAAACTTATATAGTTTCTTTTATCTTCATCTGCAGTTTTAAAGCTTTGTATATCTCCCTCATTCCATTGCATAATTACCTTCCCTTATACAACAACCTCAACACTTCCCGGCACCCCTGGTAAAAATGTAAAGATTAAAAGCCATCAAATAAATCCGTCATTACAGCATGTGGTTCTTAGACTGAAAAATCCAACGTTCAGCTGTTAAAAAGCTCTCACATCCAGAATTAGTAATGTATTTTGTGTTTGTTTTACAAAATTACCAGTGCCACTCTCTTTAAACAATTTGTTTAAAATGCATGTGGCAGAATTATTTTTTAAATGAACACTTTAGTTTTTTTTAGTTCATCGTTGTGTTACTTCCTTTCATTTTGTGATTACTAATGCTAGTTGTCTTAATAACCATTGGATGCCATCCTGTTGTCGTGGAGGCATGCCAGAAAAAAACATGTTCTGTGATCATCTCATATGGTGAGGAGAACAAGTATTTGATACACTGCCAATTTTGCAGGTTTTCCCACTTGCAAAGCATGTAGAAGACTTAAATTTTTATCATTAAATGACATAAGTATTTGATGACCTAACAGCCAGCAAGAATCTCTCACAGGCCTGTTAGTTCTTGTTTGAGAAGCCCTCCTGTTCTCCACTCATTACCTGTATTTACTGCACTTGTTTGAACTTGTGGGGCATCAATGATCATGAGGAAGGTGAAGGATCAGCCCAGAGCTACACGGCACGACCTAGTCAATGACCTGAAGACAGCCGGCACCACAGTCTCAAAGAAGACCAGTAGTAACACACAATGCCGCCATGGATTAAAATCCTGCAGTGCATGCAAGGTCCCCCTGCTCAAGCCAGCACATGTCCAGGCCCGTCTGAAGTTTGTCAGTGACCTTCTGGATGACCCAGAGGAGGGATGGGAGAAGGTCATGTGGTCTGATGAGAAAGAATTAGGGCTTTTTGGTCTAAACTCCACTTACCGTGTGAGAAGAAGGATGAGTACAACCCCATGAACACCATCCCTACAGTGAAGCATGGAGGTGGAAACATCATTCTTTGTGGATGCTTTTCTACACCGTATTGAGGGGAGGAAGGATGGGGTCATGTATCAGGAGATCTTAGCTAGTAACCTCCTTCTCTCAGTAAGGGCATTGAAGATGGGTCATGGCTGGGTCTTCCAGCATAACAACGACCCGAAGCACGCAGCCAGGGCAACTTAGGAGTGGCTCCGTAAGAAGCATCTCAAGGTCCTGCAGTGGCCCAGCCAGTGTCCAGACCTGAACCCAATCGAATATCTTCGGAGGGAACTGAACATACTTATTGCCCAGCAACAGCCCTGAAACCTGAAAAATCTGGAGAAGATCTGTATGGAGGAGTGGTCCAGAATCCCTGCTGCAGTGAGTGCAAACCTTGTCAAGAACTACAGGAAACGTCTGATATCTGCAATTGCAAACAAAGGTTTTTGTAGCAAATATTAAGTTTTGCTTTTCTGATGTATCAAATACTTATGTCATGCAATAAAAAGCAAATTGATTATTTAAAAAACACACAATGTCATTTTCTGGTTTTATATTTTGGTTTGTAATTTTTTTGTTTTAGATTCCGTCACTCAGTTGAAGAGTGGCTATGATAAAAATTAAAGACTTCTACATGCTTTGAAGTGGGAAAACCCGTAAAATCGGCAGTATATCAAATCCTGTTCTCCCCACTGTACATGTGGAATTTGTGGAAAACAACGTATAGTTACGTGAAAAAGCAGTTCATGCCTACTAGTGGAGGAACTGTGCAGCCCTTGGAATCTTGTTAAATTGCATGGTAACATGAACTATGTAAAGCACCAGGAGATTTTAAATAAAAATATTGTGGTCTTTGCTACAAAACTAGAAATTAGCGATTATTGAGTATCTCAGCAGGATATATTCCAAAATGTATGGCAAAAACAAGACATGAATTGTTAAGCAGACACAAAACCTTCTTATAGAAAACTAGAGGGGTGATCTGAAGAGAAGAGGGCATAACTGAGGACTCTTTATGCTCCAACCTTGTTATAGGAGAAGTGTAGGTGCTGAAGTATTAACAGCAGGAGTGCCAACAATGGCAGTGTATTATATAGGTAATATGGCTCCCTGCGCAGGGTGCAGGTCCATAGAGGGCAGCAGAAAAACAAAAAAGATAAAGAGCAACTTTTCAGTAGCTTACTTCTTGATTGTTACAGTATAAGCTTCCAATTCAATGATAATGTAAAAGGGCTATTTGACTCTTTCTTTTAGGAAATCTGAATTACATTTGATATTCTCTAGTCCATAATATGAAATAGACTTGTAAGACATAGGATTGATCTACATTGTAGAGAGATTCTTTAAAACACAGAGATTTATAAAACCTTTATTCTGCTTGTAAATTCTAATTTTTTGAATGTTCGATGTTCATGTTTAATGTATGAGACTAGGGTCACCTTAGATTAAGGAGAGCATCAACACCAGACTATATAGACTAAATCCTGGTCTGAATTAGTCTAGATGGATCAGAGATTCTTTAAAACATCATTTTGATTTATGAAACCTTTAATTTGTATATAAAATTAATAACTAGTATCAGATAGAGAAGTAGGGGCTCACTTGGATGTCATTCATGCAAGAGTGAGATATCAGGGATTATGTTAAAAGCAATTATCCAATGTGGAATTTTTCTCAATAACAAATGTACTCAAATAACATTTAAGAGTATTTAAACATCTTTTCCAGTGGTGCAAATAAGTGTGGTGGGAACTATATAGGCAATTTCATTTTTTTCTGCACTGATAAGGATATGAAGAATGTCCCCAGGTTCAATGACTTGGTCGAAAACACTTTGGCACATTGACGTTTTTAAAAAAAACAGTCATTAAATTACTCCAATATTCCCTTGGTATACCAAGCCATACCAAGCGTAATATTCTATTTTAAATTGAAGGCAAGAAAATCCCATATGTGCTTAACCATGAACAAGGTACAAATATGACTAAAAGAACAATAAATAAAGTGCAAAGTTATGAAATTAATGATACTTCTCACAGATTTAAGGTTATATTTTAATTTAAACCAATTTTTTCTTTTAAGTAGAAATAATTTTAATTCTTTGGAGTTCACCGGCCAGAGTTCTGACTTGTGGAGGGAGCTAAAAATATGTGTGAAGGCAAGGAGGCCTTTCCAACGACTTGAAGGCTCATCACCAAAGATGAATCGTCAAAATACCAGTGAAAACATGCAAAAAGCTGGTAAGCAATTATAAGGGTTTGGTTGCCAATAAAGGCTCTTCCACTGATTATACAGAACAATAGAAATAATTTTTAACAAGCCATTTTTACTAAAGCTACTTAAAAATTGAATTTATTTTACACTGCTTTATTCTACTTTAGAAGTTGTCTTCCTTATGTCCTGTAAGAAACAAACTACTTGGTTGAATGAAGATGAGCTTAAATCTGCCAGGGGGTACGAATACTTCTGGGCTCAACTGTAAACAGACTGCTCCCAGCGGGAAATCCTCAGTACTCTCTTACACCAGGTGGGGGCGGTGTTGTCTCCGGAAAGTTGACCTGCTGTTTCGGCCAATCCCTGAGCTGCGGTCAGCTGTGTAATCCAGCCCCAGTCTTGCTCCTCCGCTCCGGGAGAACACACCAGAGGAAGGCAGAAAAAGAGGCGGACGGAGCGGAGTCGGTAACAGAGAGTGGAAAGCCTACACAGATAGGCGCAAAAGTGGAGTGGGAGATCACCTATCGATTATTGATCGGATGTCAGCCGTGTGTGAGACAGACGGACGAAGAAAAGGAGGAGAAACATGAGTCGGCACCAGTCTCAAGGAGTGGTTTTAACGGGTTACCAAAGCAACGCTGAGCTGTTGCCGCAGACGGGACTGTATGGTGGTTCCACTTCCAGCTGTCAGCCGGTTCCGGACCGGGAGTCCGACGTGCTCAGGTGGGAAACGTGACCCTTTACTTAGTTTCTTCAGTGGGAGCTAAACGAAGCTAAGTATGCCTGTGTGGCTATGAGCATGTGGGCAAAGGTCGGCGTGATCGCGTCGTTCCCCTCATTATGCAGCCTGAGTTGCATGGATGTGCTGACATGGTGGGAAAGTTAGACTCCTCAGTATGCGAAGTGCATCCTGCAGAGTAAAGTAACAGCGGTGTGTAACCCGCTAAGCTGCACCACAGGCAGGCAGATTTTATTGCACTTAATGGGAACACGCAGCTCCACCCTTGGCCTCGGGTTTATGTTTTTTTCTAATCAGCAGGTTCACCTTGATTTTGTTAACAGTTCAAGATCATACTTTTCAGCTTCCACAGACCCCTGCAGGTCTAAGGTTAATACGTTTTATGTGGTTCCTTAGTCCATTTAGTTCTGATCCTAGTAATTATATACGATCTAATTGCTGTGTAGTTTAAAATAATTATAGACTGACTCCATATGAGAGAGTTGAAGAGTTGGGTCATTTGTTCCATCTCTTTAAAACAAAAGAAACAATAAATAAAAAAGGGTGGGCTGAAGGAACCTTTAATGCCCTCATATGAAATCAAAACCGTGTGAAGGGAATCAAACTAAACCAGCATTTTAATATCAAAACCATCTGTGAGACTTGCATCAAAAGCATTTCAACAAAAAGCATTCCTTTCTGTCTTTTTAATTGTTGCATCCTTTATCCATGAGTTATAATTTTAATACCGTACAAATGTATTCATATGTCTTTGTTTTTCCACATTTTGTCACTTTCCAACCACAAACTTCAATGTGACGTAGTAGGATACAAGGTTTGAAAATATTTTTACAAGTAAAAACCTCAAAAGGCAAAACACTGCATGTGTCTGACCATACCATCCCCACATTAAAACATAGTGATGGCAGCAGCATGCTGTGGGGGTGTTTCTCTTCAGCAGGCAAAGGCAACCAGGTCAGAGTGGATAGGAAGATGGATGGAGCTAAATGTGGGGTAATCCTGGAAGAAATCCTGTTAGAGACTGCCGAAGACTTGATATGGAGACAGAGGTTCACCCTCCAGCAGGATAACAACCACAAGTTCTCACCTGTATTTAATGGCGAACCCCTGACAAGCCTCAAAAATTAATGTTCACAGATGCTCTCCATCCAATCTGACTGGACTTGAGCTATTTTTCAAAAAAATGTGAAAATTTTTTCTTGCTGGCAGTGATAACCTTTAATGCTTCTTACACTGAGCGAAGACCTTATTTTCAAGACATAGTCGTAAGTTTTTAGAACTGTCTCGTCTGTTCATCCCCTGACAAGATGTGATGCTGGTGCAGCAGCGTAGCAAACTGTGATGTGGTAAAGCTTAAAAAACCAGTATGCTTGTGGTACAGATAGCTACACCTAACCGTGTGAGCGTGGTGTATATATAATGAAGATGTGTGTGATCCAGATGGCTTGCTTGGATTGCTAAGAAGCGTCACATTACAGACTTCCTTTGTCTCACCTCCGTCAGCAGAGTGTGCGAGTCCCGTCTAGGCTGACCTGTGTGAAGCTAAGTTTGGGGACCATTGTTTCCTTCAGGTCAGGAAACGTAAAACAAACAGACCATAAGCTTCTGGCTTCGTACCAGCTGGATATCCTACCTAAGGAGCCTTGGGTTACGCTCTGCTTGGGGTGTTGCACGGTGTTGTCTTTGTCCTTTAAATGGAAGGAAGTGTGGAAGTTGGGCAGAGGGATTTCATTGCCAGACCAAAGTTTCAAAAGGCTATTGTTCTTAGTTTAAAGGGCTAAACTGAGCTCAGTCTCTTGCATTAATTGAGATACTTAAACACATGAAATACAGTACACATAAAATAAGATGATCAAGAATGACAAACTGTCTGGAAAGTTTGAAAGACTAGGATGGATTGTATATTACGGATTCATCAGAGCTAAAGGGCAGATCACGTATTCAAGCATTAGGTCATTGTTGAGGCCAGTAGCTGTGATGGTTGGGGGGGTACAGAAACAGGCCTTGTCTTCAAACGGGCCAGCTGACATCTGTTGATCTGAAATACAAATGCCACACACAAGCAGAACTTATTTCCTTTCATTGGTTTTACGTAGATCATTGATTTCCTAAACTCTCCCATTCTTTGCTGGTAAACTGTGGCTGTTAAAGAAAAACAAGACTTTTTTATATTTCTATATTCACATGGTTCTTAATGAGGGTCATTAGCAAGGTCGTAACCTCCTCTGACCCTGCATCTGCCAGAAAAAAAGAAACAAAATAGAAAAAAAATATCTGAATATAGAGAAAAATAGAAACAAATATCTGAATATCTGAGAAGAAAAATATGCTGTAATTTAATCATCTCACTTCTTAAGCCTTAAAAAGTTTTAAATATGCCCACATTTTCCTGCACCAGTAAGAGTTTTACATTCCCCTGGGTCCTGCTTCTGGCTAAGGAATTAGGGCGTCATTACATTGTGACAAAATTATCAGGCTCATGATTTAGGACAGTAAACAGCTCAACCCACACAAAGTCTGCTTCTAAAACTGGCTTTCTGTTATTTGTTCAGGGAAATGAAATCAAAACTTTATCTGCTACTAGTTTGTTTGGGAGAGGGTATTCTATTTAAAGAAGCCTGGCTTGAAAAATCGATTTTAATAATTGGCTATTAGAAACAAACTTCTTGGTTGAGTGAAGGTAACTTTAAACCTAAATCCACCTGCTGTATGAATAATTGTGTGCTGTGTGGTTCGTGCACTGACAGGAAATGTATTAAACCAGTGGTTCTGAAAGTTTTTGCAAGATGCACCACCTCTATAAATATAATTATAATATAAATGATCTCCAAGTACCACCACACTGATTGATATTTAAAAGCAATTGTTCAACATGATTTAGAAAAAGAACAAAAAAATCTCATCCATTGGTACTGATTGAACAATGGGGTGCGATCATGCGTTTTATTTCTACTAAGAACTTCAATTTTTCAGATCCACGTTAAAAAATTTAGCTGAAACGATATGAGTGGCCAACTCTGACTTCAAAATCCAGTACATTTAAAACTTGGTGATAGTCAAACTAAAATAATAAATAAAAAGGGGTTTATCATCTCTGGTTATTTGTATCTCATTAAATCTTTCGTACTCATAGATTCTCCTTTGACCTTATTGCTAGCGTGCTGGATTGTAAGAAGTATTGGGAAATTGTTAGTAGCTTGTAGAAGTTAGCCTGCTCACTGAGTTTGTTTCCAACTTGGAAACATGGTTCAGTTCTGATACCCTAACCAAGTTCTTACTTCATAAATAAATGGAATACTGCATTTTTAACCACAGTGCCTGTTCCTGATTCACTGCATCACTGTCAGTGCTTTGGATTTACCTTTTAAGTAACTAATCTAAAAATGTCCTCGAGTACCACTAAAACCAGCCCAAGAACCACCAGTGGTGCTTGTAGCACAGTTTGAGAACCACGGGATTAGACTTTTAGGATCTTACATGAACACACATGGCATTATTTGGTAAACAAAAAGTGTGAAATAACTCTAAACATTTTTAGATTTGAGATTCTTCATAATAGCCACCCTTTGCTGTCCCAGAGGCTCATTGAGAGACGGCCAAAGGTTAAAATTTCCGTCGTTACACGAAAGGGCGGGTACTTTAAGGAATGTAAATTATTAAACATATTTAAAGTTCTTTTACAATTTTTCATTTGTTACATAATTCCATGTGTTCATTCACTGTTTTGATGCCTTCAGTGAGAATCTACGTACAACGTAAATAGTCATAAACATAAAGAAAACCATTTAATGAGAATGGCGTTCTAAAACTTTTGACCTGTATTGTAGATGAGAAGTCCCACCCAGGAGTCATTTCTTTAATTGAAATAAAAATTTGATTTCCTTCTCAAGTTTACATACACTGATTTTAAAGAAATCAAAAGTACAATAACTTTTTTTTAGTATAGGTTCTTCAACACTATCAACTCAAAGTATGTACTATAAGAGGTAGTCGTGCTGCAGTAAACTACTACAAACTAGTGATGAGCAATGATTCAAGACTTTTAATGTTTTTGTTCTTTCTCATAAGGAAATAAAATCGAAGTAACAGAGTAAAACTCAGTTGGCAGGTTAGGCATAAAAATAGAAAATAGACAGCAGTCAAAAAGAGCCGGATGGATGCATCTTTTATAAGAAAAATACACTCAAACTGATAAATTGTCATCAGTCAGCACAAGCCGTTGCTTCAGATCCCAACTTACTTTCAGCTCATCAGTGCTGAAAGTTTCCTGGATGAAAGTGTTTCCTCTCTGCTCCCCCCACTCACACACACCCACCTGCTTACACCCTCTATCTTTGTTGGCATCTGATCAAAGGTGTGTGGGGGATGAAGGTACAAAGATTAGAGCAGCTGCAACTGTTTTCCTTTTTAGGTCATCTGTTCTCATTAAGTGTGAAACTGTGTGGGTTTTATTCACAGGAGCAGCCCACGTAACCTCTGTCAGATTTAGAATTGTAAACATAATATGATCACAATAAACATGTAAAAATGTACCCGGTGTTTTCCTTTATAAGCACTGATGACCTTATTTCCAAAAAGGTGGCTTGCAAAAGTATTTACCCCTCTTGGCATTTTTCATGTTTTCTTGCCTCACAACCTGGATTTAAAATGGATTGTTTGAGAGTTTGCACCATTTCATTTACAGAAGATCCTTACAAGCTTGTTCCTGAACTGAACCTATTGAACATTGTGTTTAGTTCATTGCGATCCTCTTTCTGCTTGAAGCCTGTGATCTTCTTCATCCCTGACCACACATCTCTGATGGAGCTTGTTCTCCAGCTTCTTCCTGTCTCTTATCTCGACTTTAAGTTGCTTATGTATACTCCTCACTAATTCCCTGTCTCCCTTCCTTTATTGCGATAATGACAAAAGTGACGATAAAAAGTACCTAAAAATCTATCAGTTTTTTCAAACAATACAGGTCCTTCTCAAAATATTAGCATATTGTGATAAAGTTCATTATTTTCCATAATGTCATGATGAAAATTTAACATTCATATATTTTAGATTCATTGCACACTAACTGAAATATTTCAG
>JAHUTJ010076358.1:0-12202 GCA_036250325.1 Characodon lateralis
ATTAGCATTTCTACTGTAATATCCTTGTCTCAAAAACACATGATGTGCAAGCTTTAGTGTCTGAACACCAAATCCGTACAACTACCTGAAATTTAAAATCTATGGAGGGTTTTCATATAGTTGCAGGAACTGACTCAACATAATTTGACAAAAGTTAAATCCAAATGGTTTCAGTAGCTGGACCAAAAGGTGAGCGAATTTTTTTGGTTTAATTCACTCAGTCTCATCAATAACTAGTCATGACAATTATTAATTTTTCTTTTTTATTTAATATTTATACTAGTTAGATATTTAATATTTGTATATATGTTCAAGGTAATCCACAAGTCTAGCTTTGAGGAGTGCATGACTAAAAGACTTCTAATGCAACTCTTTGCACTGGCTTTTATTTAGGTGTATCATAGTATTTAAGGAGAATGAATGCAAAACCCTTTCCACATTTTATTTGTTAAAAAAAAAGAAAATGTTTAGTTTTCCTTGACTATTATTATCTAAAATATAAAAAATATAAAATCCTATAAACATGCCTTGGAGTTCATAGTTACATGACAACATGTAAGAAAGTTCAACAGGCATGAATAACTTTAGCAAGGCACTGTACATAAATTTGAACTGCCCTGACCAGTTTTTATCAAAGGTCCATTGTGGCAAATATAAAAGCAACGGTTTGGTTTAGTAGGCTTGTTTGCATACAGCACTGCACACTGGCCTTTGACCGAGCACCATCTGCTCTATCATTTCAGCAAGCAAACCTAGCAGTATCTTGGGAATGTCTTTGTGTTGGCCGAACTAGTTAGAGATTGAGCTGCTGAAACTACTCCCCCACACTACAGAAAGTCTTCTCTCTCCACATCTGCAGCTTCAGTGTACACATAAATACTCCTGGTATATGTCGTGTTATGGGGCGGCATCCATGAGGAAGATTGTAGTTTTTGTTCTGCAAACATTTTTCAGAGACAGAGTAATTCTGGAGGCAGGCAGCTTGGTAACTAACTGTGTGGGATAAGAGAAAAACCATATTAAGGGTGTGCAGGTTTTGAGTGAAATATTAAAAGTGCCCTATTGATACATTGTCATCACGCATTGCTGAATGTGCTGATAATGCAGTTTTTCATGCAGTGTGAAATAAGCAAGGATAATGGAGGACGTAGCTCCACAAATTAGACCTCTTACAGCAACAACAGATCTAATGATGACATGCAGTGGTAAAAAGGAAAGCTTTTCACATTCACACATTCAGACAACTATCCCCTGTTTTTATGTTACATATGGTAATCATCTGTCTTTCACTGGGCTTTTTAGGGGTTTACAGCCCTTCAAACTGACTCTCAGTCAGTCAGCAGCTGGTTTAAGTACAATTATTAGGATTTCCCTCCCTGGTGTCACGGTGAGCCATGAATATGGTACTTCTATGCATTCAACAATGTAAATGTTTCTTCCTAAAAATTTCAGTTCTACTGGCTACCAGAATTGTGGAAACTAAATAGGATACTGTATGGTTAGAAGTCTTCCCTCAGTTTTCCCTCAGTTTAAGTTATGGTGTTATGGTGCATTATTTTATTCATCAAGAGCTACACTTTTATGTCTGGGAATCACAATACAATCCTGAACTATAGCAAGGTTAATGTCAGTTAGATTGATGGTATACTCTACGCCATGCAGTTAGCTTCCTACAGTGCCTTCTTACAATGTATTCTACACCTCATTATGGTTTCTACATTTTAGTCAACTTTTAAAGTCCCTGCTTTCAAGCTAACACTTGTTAAATGTACACTTTCTTACATAGAAGGAGCTACTAATGTTAAAATAAAAATTGGATTTTAATTGCCTAATAACAATAATCCAATTACAGGAGCAGACTTTTGCCCCATTTTCACTGGCTCGATTTGGCCCTACTCAACTCAACTCGGTTCGCTTTGCGAGCGTTTCCAATACAGTCTTTTCCATGCCGGTACCTACTTTTTTGGTCCCTGCTCTGGAGCAGATATGACCGGGGCTGAGTAGGGACTACATGTGACCTGAACAGTCCGCTGTTCACTGATTGGCCATGGGAGGAGGAGAAATGAGAAGGTTTTCCTTGACACAGTGCAGGGAAAAGTTAACAAGACTCAAGAGTGGCCGGAGCAGGTCATACATGTAATTTTACCATTTACAGATCATAAACATGCCTGAAGGCTGACAGAAAAGAAAAAGGCCACTCAGCTTTCTGAATTAAACACAGGCAAAGCACTGTATTTAATAATTAATCCTAAATCAGCTGATCACACATAAAATCACCTGTTCAGGAGCAAAAACATTTCCCCCAAAACACACAAAACAATACCTCCATAAAACAACGTGTTTGGTTCGGACATTTATTGACCGTCCTTTAGCGAATCAGCATCTGCAGGAGGAGCGAGCAGGCAGAGAGCAGCTGCTTGTAATCACACTGCCTGCATCGGACCAAACAGGAGGAGGAGCCGGCTGAATCTGTGTCAGAAGTCCGCAGTTTTGTGCTTTTAAGTCATTATCCTCGTTATTGCCATGGATAAGACAAAAACTTCCTCATTAAGCCCATAATTGTAACTTCTTCAGGCAAACTTTGGAGCTTCCCCAGTCCAGACAGCAGCGTCTCTCCTCCCTGCTTCTCCTGCCACAACTGTGGTAGAGATAATTATCCTAGTGGATCATTTTAGACATAAAAAAAACATAAGACATCCTTGCATATATATTAATATAAACATTATTAGTATTTAGTTTATTTATGTTTTTATTTTCTATTTATTTTTTATCATTTCATGCAGATTACTTTAATGTGACAATGTACACAAAGTAACGTTAATAGCAGCACTACACTCATGGCTTCAGCCACCATAGCTTCAGCCGTTGGCAGGTCAGTGGAAACACAACATTTACCGTACTGAGTAGAGCGAAACTGAGCGGTGCAGAGCCACGCCGGCTAAAACAAACCAATGGAAAAGAGGCATTTGATGGAAGAAGCAATTAATGTGCACAAAAGTGCATATTTAAAAATTAACTGAATATAATTTAAGACCTAGTATTTAAAAGTAAAATATATTTAAGACATAATTACGACATTTTTAGGCCTAAAATTGAGATTACCACATTTGTATGACTTTTTAAGACATTGCAGAAACCCTGTAATGGTCTGTCTATGTTCAACCCCTCACCTAGGGTTTTGAGATTCAACAAGCAGCTTATATATGCCTACTTATAGAGTGGCTGGACCTAGCCTTATTTAAACTAATCAACTGAGGTGATGATGCCTCCTGGGATCCTCCCTAAGAAGGTTCTTCATACTTCCTGAACCTTTTGTTTTAAATTCTATTCCCATTCCATTAGGATGTTCTAGCCAAAATGTGTGCATTACCAAATCATACATCAATGATATACCTACTATAAATTATGATGTGTTAAAGGAGTATCACATTTTGTATCAACAACATGACATGACAATGCTTTTACAATACGTAATGTGCACAAAAACGTCCTTTCTCTCCACAAGCAATCTATCTGGTTTCCAGCATAATAAAAATTATTTCCTTATATTGCGATATAATTTATGTGGGTGTTTCACCACTCTTAGCTAAAAAAAATTAGCACTATAAAACCTTTATATACCAAGCTTCTGTCTCACCATTTTGTGGAAGAATCTGAGGGTAGCTAAGGCAGAGTAGTACAACAGGCGCTCCTACTTACAGCATCCAAAAAACATCAATGGGTCTTTTACCAAGTGCTCCAAGTGCTCTCAAAATAATTCCACCGTCTTCACAATTCTAATGATGTGAAGTAAATAAAAAACAAGTGTCACTTTAAATCATCCAGAACCACAAGGCAGAGCAGTCTTCGGTCTGCTTTGAGTGCCTCTGTGTTGTATGCTGGAGTTATATTATTGCAAAGACTATATGTGGTTTGTAGTCATATGCACTTCAGCTACCATCACTCGGTTTCTGATGTTGCCTGGATACGGTAGCTGCAGGCTGGCACAGCATGTTTGAACTTGGAGGTTAACTATCTAACTTGGACAACTTGGCAGTCAGATGGAATTTTTTTTATTTATTTTTGTAGCAGGCTTATATAATTTGCTTTATGCGAAACAGCCATTTGCGCTCACAAACTATCATGAAAGTGGTAGGACTTCTTTTTAAATTTGATTTTGACAAATGACATAACAGTTGCCTGCAGGGCACCTCAAGTTCAACAAAATAGTTCAGCTGTTTAAGAATGCGCCATTGCAAAAACATTTCATTTTGCAAAAGGTGCTAGAAATGCAGCTCCTTTATCCAAATGAAATTTGAGGCACAAAATAAGTCCGGTATGAGGGATCTATTTGTCTATGCATCAGCATCTGCACCAGCCCTGGCAACAGAAAGGCAGCAGAATTTGCAGCCCGACACAGACCTCCGTCTCCCAGAGGCTGCAGCTGTAGCCAGCCTGTCAGGAAGATGAAAATATGCCTAGCTTCATTTAGTGCTGTAGGCATCCTGTAGAGAAAGAGGGCAGGTAGAGCTAATGGACTACTCCGGGACGCAGCGGGTCTGTCGACTCAGCAACGCCGCCGGCTGTCTCTCCAGCTCACACCATTTTTATGACAATATCTCAGAGGCAGAGGTGTAGTGGGACCTAGAAGCCATCGCCTTGGTGGCCGGGTTGGGCAGGATTTACAGTAAACAAATCAATTTTCAGGGAATTTCCTTTTAGTATGAGCTGTTGATGCTACACATAGAGCCTGACTTTTCTGGTATTTGAAATGGACAGTTTTTCCATTTTCAGTTCTAAGTCTATATGTAAAAATTGAACTATTTTAAATTGAAGAAAGGGAAATAAAACTGCATACAATAATGCAACAACCCAGCTGATCTAAATGACTTCAGACTTGCAAATGTGCAGTTCATAATGGTGCATGCAGGTTTCACTTGCTCTTCTCCATGTGGTTGATTGTTTTGTAATCACACATTTCTGCCTCTAAGCAGAAGCTGATCTATCATGAGCTGTCAGTCTGGCAGAAAAATAAAACTCGTATAACAGCTCTACGGATTGACAGGGAGGAAATGAAACTGCCACTTGTAAGATGTTAAGCATATTTGGCTGTATGTTGTTGCCCACTGACACCCTGATTCAGTCATGCAACTTGGAACTGAAAAACAAAACAACAGCTGCCTTGCAAAAGCATTCCTAGCTCTTTATTTTCACATTTTCTTGCATTTAAACCAAAACCTTTAATGTGATTGAAATGTTTAGATTCAAATGGTTGCGCTATCTCCACAGCATAACGTCAAGTGCTGTGAAAGCCTGGTTCTCTCCCATTTATTTAAGGTAGATGCATGGCAGAAGGGATGCGCCTAAAACATGCAAGACAGTGGGCCCTGAGCGCCAGGGTTGAGAAACTCTGATATAGGGAACACAGTAAGCATGCAGAAAAAGATGCTTTGGTCAGATGCGGCCAAAATTGGAACTTTTAGGCTGAATGCTAGAGTTGTCCGAGAGAATTTTCTTCAGCAGGGACAGGGGAGCTGATGCAAACACAATGTGTTAGACTAGTGGAAGAATTTAGAACAAAGCATATTAATATGGTCAAATAGCCTAATCAAAGTTCAGACCTAAATTCAATTGAGGATTAGGCAAAACTGTAAAACCGCTGTTCAGACACTTTCTATTGAAACTGAGGTTGAACAAAAGAGAGAGGAAAACATTTCTGTGACGTGCAAAGCTGTTTCTAAAGAAGTGTTTATCCAGGGGTAGTTAAATACAAATACATGTTCATTTAGATATTTATTTGTACAATATATATAAAAAAGTATAATTTTCCAAGTATGAGCTACTTGTGCTACACGGCACTGTAAAAGCTGGAATAAAGGAGTGTTCCCCAGCCGCAGAGCATGTAAAACAGCAGGTAAGACATTCCTGTTAAAGGCATCCGTCCTCACTGTGTCCTTTATCTTGAGAGACGTAGCTCTGGGTATATTGTCTGATGGTAATCTTTGACAGTGCTGTCACTGTCAGACCCTGTGCTGTGAGATGTGCGAGCAAATAAGCTGTGAAAACGAGCAAAACAAGGGAGTGTGAAGGGGGACGCGTACTCTTTTAGGGTGACTGTTCTCAATGTAGCACACAGAAGACGTGCCTCTGTGTAATCCAGAAGTGAGAATCCGTTCTCACAGTGCGTTGCAGGCATGGTGTAATGCCTCGGTGCATCACCACCCACGGCACATCATTAGTGCGCTGGTTAAAGAATATAGGAGGCAGCTGTCCATTGCGGTCCGCAGGTTCATCCGGCTCAGATCTGACTGAAAAGCAAACATGAAATGGTACGTTGGTGTTTTAATGGTTTACTTAAATTCACACAAAATAGCGGGAAAAGGGGGGAAAAAAGGACATCTGGATGGCACCCAGATAGCAGAGCAGAGTGTGACTGCAGGAGAGCTGGCAGGCAAAACCTTCCATTAAATGATGGCTGTGAAAGCCTGAGTGTGAAGCACAGACGCGTCAACTGTGGGCAGGTGATAACAGGATGAAATCTCAGCAGTGAAAGGTCATGCACATGTTTCATGTTCACTTTGTAGCTGCATCACTAACAATCTTTTTATGCAAGCAAATCTAAAAGTATAGCAAACCAAACATACGCAACACCTTCTTAACACTTTAAAGACACTGTATATAATGCAGTGGAATCTAAACTCATTTCAAATGATAAAACAGTACTTATTGTTCTAAAGAGAGCACTGCATTGCCTCAGGACTTGCTTCATTAAACATTCTTCTAATTGTTCTGTTTACTACTATGCTTTCCAGAACTTCTGCACAACTAAAACGACTCTGTGCAGACCGCCCACACAAAAATTGAAGTATCATTGCAAACAAAAAAAAGGTCTTCTCCATCTCCACCTCTTTTAGGATGTTTCACTGTGCTCCTTGGTGGATCTGAACACCTGCGGCAACTTGGAGAAATTCTTATCTTTAAAAAAAAATAAAAAATCTGGCTTGCGAGCGCAAAGTATTTAACATGTTATGAGAAGGGCAATGCCTTTTTCTCTAAACTGACATGGAGGCCAACAGCTCAGTCGGTTGCTCACAAAGCAAATCCGTCAGCGCTCCTGGAGATGAAAAGAACACGAGCCCCAGGAAAAAGGAGGAAATCTTCTCTGTGTAAAAAAACAGGGGGCTTAATTTAGGCAGGCATAATTGTTTCAGCCACTATCGACCTCCATCAGCCAATTAAACAGAGAAAAGATTAGGGATGTTGCTGAGAATATTTCAATTATCAGCTCCTTGAAAGGCGATGTTAATGTTAGATTGAACAATCTTTGCTGAAATGTTCCAAGAGACAATGGTTCTTTTCAGACCATCACTAATGTAAATATGTGGAGTTTGCTAAACCCGGATGAGATTTTAGCTAGAAGGAAGTCTTCAGTTTTGTTGTCACTTTGCTGTTATTGGTCAAAGCTTAATAAAGTACATACCTTCCAATACACATTTTTCAAGTACAGGTTTTTACCTTCGAACTCTCCCATGGTGCTATTTAGCCCTCTCTCTTTCTTATTGTTAAATCAAGAACAGTGACTTTAACTAAGGCAACAAGACCTGAGGTGCTTTAGATATTCTAGGTTCTTTTGTGACCTCCTGGGTTAGTCATTGATGCACTTTTGGGAGTAATTTTGGTGGGCAGGCCACTTCTGGGAAGGTTCACCGTTGTTCCCTGTTTTTTCCATTTGTGCATAATGCCTCTCACTGTAGTTTGTTGGGAGTTCTGAAGGCTTAGAAATATTTTTTTTTAGATTAATGGATAATGTGTTGATCTTTCAGCCTAGTTCATGTCGTCAGACAGGTTCTATTTAAGTGCTTTATTCTACAAGTCTGGCAGTAATCATGCTAGTACGTTTAAAAAAACTGTTAGTTCATAATTTTAAGAGGGGGCAATTACTTTTTCACATCAAGCCAGGTTGGTTTGGATATTTTTCCATTATAAAATGAAATCATCTTTTTTTAAAACTGCTTTTTTGTATGTACTCTGTCTGAAATAAAATGTGTTTGATGATCTGATACATTTGTGTAGGACTCAAAAGACTTAAACAGAGGTAATTTGGAAGGTGAAACACACTTTTTAACAGGTCTAAATCCTATTGGTTAAATTAGATATATACTATTACTTACAGCTTAAGTTTGAGTCTCGTGCTTAAGGCCATTCTAAGAATATTTATGACGTATCTAAATCCCTGAACTGACATGCACAACAACCAAGTTGTATCTGTGCAGCAAATCGAAGGTGAGGGCACTTAGCAAGTTTTTTTTTGTCTTGTCAAACATGCAGAATGTCTTATTACCTGCTTCCCCTATACACTTTATTCTTTCTGCTGCTCTTAGCTTCTGTGCTTGGTCCCAGCAGACATCTTCTAGTGCTTTGCTCCAAGGAAAGAGAACCAGACGTTCACATCTCATTAATTATGTCACAGTTGGAATAGCATTCCGGAGCTTCGAGCCATTTGACTAAGGCAGAGGTAATGAAACCCTGTGCACTGAAGTTAAACCACAGGGAGAAGACATGGTGAGTAGGGAGGGTTATGCCAGGTTGGGTAGGACCTGACTGTGAAGGTAAAAATCTGTGCCATTAAGGTTTGATGGTACATGGCTACTTTTTAAATTCAAAATACTGTATCTTAATCTTGAAAAGTCTGTAAGACATTCTTCCAAGGAAGTCATGACCCTAACCTGAGAGATGACAGTTGGGACGGTAAATACTTGAATCAGCTGAAGTGCTATAAATGAAAGCAGAAGTATATAATATCAGCATACACAGTATTTAAAGAAACCAGAAAGCAAATGTTCTCAATAAAAATTCCTAAATGCAAAGCAATAAGACGGTTATGGTCAATTAGATGTATAAAGTAACAGCGATGACATTCAAATTGTCACAGAAGGAGAGGGCTAATCCCACTGGGACGGAGGGACGGATGAAGTTGAGACCCACTACCCCGGCCACATCTGCCAGCAGAGACTACAATGTTTTTGCCTTTGTGCAAATTGAAGAAACATAACCATAAATTTGCAAGCGGTGGATCAATACAGCCCAGGGGCGGCGAAGTCCTGAGAAACATATCCAAGGGAAACCATTCGATAACTCCGTTCAGAGAAGGAGAGGCAGCCTGCTATTTATCCTCCAAAAGCAGCCATATTGGCCAATGTGAACAATCCTGAGACATTTAGTGACAGATTCATTAAAGCTTGCACTGGCGTTAATACCTGGTAATCAGACTGATTCTTTGGAGTATAATTGGTGCAATCATGGCTGTTCTTTAGATGTCCATTAGAGGGGTAACTTTACAAAAAGGCAGCACCACAGCACACGGCCTTCATTTATCTAACATCAATCTGTACACTATATCATCAGCAACGGGGAAACATATTCAGTAATTTATCTCGTATTGCTTACATGACAGATCATTGATCGCCTGAGCTGAATTTCCGACACTCCCTCCATGGGAAGACGAAGAGCCCTGCCTTTTACAGCTTGCAGTTTTTTGCATATAATAATATTCCGGTAATTGTGAACTAAAACTATTCTTAGTTAGAGACAAAAGGAGTGTTGCTCGTTTTCTTTTAATGACAAGGAAGGGCTTTATTATTATGCTTAATAGTAATGTTCCCTTTAGCATCTGCGGAGACGAACCTCAAAGATGGAACTACTCAATCATGACGAGAACCAATGTTGAAATGAAATGGGTCATACGATACTTTAAATAAATATGATAATGAGACACACTACCGATAGCCAGGGGGGTTATTTGCGTTATATGAAAAGAACAGTGGGTGGACTGGATCTGAATAGTACTACTTTAGTGGTTGTGTGGTGAGAGTGGGAAGTGGTTTACCAGCAGAAAAGCTTGGGGTGAGTTTATTGACTTGTGATTGGCAACATTGGAAACAGTGAAGTCTAAATACAAAAAGAAGAACACATTATTCAAGTCATGTTCAAATTCTGTCATATGGTGCCCTGTCATATTACAACAACAAATCTGAAGGCACATTATTGGGGTTTTATGTAATTGAGCAAAACAAAGAAGTCCATATCCATAGAGTAAAAGGAAAGTGATTTCAGATGTTTTCCCACAAGCCATGGAGAGAACACATGTGGATGGTGGCAGCATCATGCTGCAGGACTGCATGGACAAGGAGAAAAAAAATAGTCAGAGTCATTCAGAAGATAGTTCCAGCCTGTTAGAGGCTGCAAAAACTGTCATATTTGAATGAATACGAATAAATCAGTCTATTTGTGGGCAAAGCTGGTTAAGATTTACTTCAAACGACTTCCATCTGTAATTGCAGTAAAAGGTTTTAACCCCTTTTAACACCACAAGGTTTCTCAATATAAAAGCATGTCAAGCCTTTCAGAATTTCATTAGTAAAAGATTGAAAGCATGTATCATTTTTCTTCTACCTCACAATTGTATACTTATTTGCTTTGGTCTATCACAGGGCTTGAAAAAAAATTGTTTGGGGTTGTAACATGTCAATAACAAATGCTTTTAACAGTTAAATTTGAACTATATATAAAATATTGCAAATGAAAAACAAACTGGTGCTCCAAAGCCAGCAGGTGAGACGTGATTCTATCTGAATAGCAGAAAACTTCTGCAGGTTTTGATTGTTGCATAAGTGACACTTTTCTGCATACTGAGCAGCTTCTATTAAAACAGCAGTGGGCCCCTGCTGCTTCCCGTAACAACCACCATAAAGGACAAGAGGGTGGAAGAGAAACATCACAGGAAGGAGCTCAGGATTATGACTTTAGCTCTGAAGGAAAGAAGTTGAACAGAATGTGTTGTGAAGAACGAAGAGGAGCAAAAGCTGGGTGGCTCATCTGACAGGCAAGAGTTAGACTCTTCCCTCTCAGAGTTAGACTCTTCCCTCTCAGTGGGAGACACAATTATTTCTTGGTGGGCGATCTGTGAAGCTCAGTGGGGGGCACTACAGTGAAATTTATGAGACATTTATCCTGTGTCGATTCTTTGGTCATAAACATGACTAAGGAAGAACAAAGTAAAGGACGGGCAGTGATTTTTCATTTATTAAATAGTTGTTTTTCTGGTCGAATGTTTATAATATGTTGCCATCTCCACGTGTTAATAATGCACCAAGTTGTGAACAAAGAAGACTCCACCATCACCTGACGAGCTTTTGCTCATCAAAAAGATAAGCCTGCAAAGCCAAAACCATTTTAAAAGTCCTGTGTCCTGCCATGTACCACAATTGGTTATCAGTGCTGAAGTTGGTATCTGATTCATAGCTCTACCAGTGCTACACTAAAGCAATAATCTGAATCTGGACTTCAAAATCTAAAATACTTAGAGGTCAAACCTGAAAATTGAACAGAGCTTTATTTAAACACAGTTTGATCTTTGTGAAATCTTAATTATGTTTGTGGAAGAACATGAAAAAATATTTTTTCAAATGAGGAAATCATTAAAAGTAAACTATAGAGATAGTTCTAGATGAGATTATTTTTACACTAGTTCCTGATTCTTAAAAAAGACGTTTTTTACCACAGATAGATGGACAGCAGGCGTGACCTACTCTTAACCACCACATCTTTTCGTATACTCTTCTTGAAAATACACAAAGCAATTGGCCATATAGTCCCAGAGAATAAGTACCATCCAGTTGAGCAACATAAATGAATGAACCTTTTTGTTGTCTGATGAGCCAACATCTCCCTCCTACTTCCCTATTTCAGAATTAGAATCAGAATCAGCTTTATTGCCAAGTTCGTACATGCAAACAAGGAATTTAACTCTAGTACACTTTGCTCTTTGGTTTTGTTTTTGCATTACAGAATATTAATATTTACAATGTACACATATATAAATAAAAAGGTGCATTTGCAACATCTGTATGCTGTTGTTTTGTACTCTATTAAATGTTCAACAGAGAAACAGTCTGGGGGAAGAAACTGTCTCTGTGGCAGCTGGTTTTAACAGACAGTGCTCTGTAGCCGCAGCCTGAAGGTAAAGCTCTGAACAGTTTATGTGCAGGGTGTGTGGGGTCTGCAGAGATTTTAGCAGCTCTTTTCCTGACCCTTGACCTGTATAAATCCTGGATGGAGGGAAGGTCAGCCCTGATTATTCTCTCTGCAGTCCTGATTATTCGTTGCAGTCTGGACCTGTCCTGTTTTGTGGATGAGCCAAACCACACTGAGATGGATGAAGACA
>JAHUTJ010076359.1:0-12193 GCA_036250325.1 Characodon lateralis
GATTGGAAAAACGTTGCCTGGTCTGATGAGTCTCAATTTCTGCTGCGACATTCGGATGGTAGGGTCAGAATTTGGCGTCAACAACATGAAAGCATGGATCCATCCTGCCTTGTATCAGCGGTTCAGGCTGGTGGTGGCGGTGTAATGATGTGGGGATATTTTCTTGGCACACTTTGGACCCCTTAGTACCAATTGAGCATCGTGTCAATGCCACAGCCTACCTGAGTATTGTTGCTGACCATGTCCATCCCTTTATGACCACAGTGTACCCATCTTCTGATGGTTACTTCCAGCAGGATAAGGCGCCATGTCATAAAGCATGAATCATCTCAGACTGGTTTCTTGAACATGACATTGAGTTCACTGTACTCAAATGGCCTCCAGTCACCAGATCTCAATCCAATAGAGCACCTTTGGATGTGGTGGAACGGGAGATTTGCATCATGGACGCAGCTGACAAATCTGCAGCATCTGTGTGATGCTATCATGTCAATATGGACCAAACTCTCTGAGGAATGTTTCCAGTACCTTGTTGAATCTATGCCACCAAGGATTCAGGTAGTTCTGAAGGCAAAAAGGGGGTCCAACCCGGTGCTAGCAAGGTGTATATTACCTTTCCTTTTGATTGACTGTGAGTAAGAAGCTCTGTTCTGTCACCAAACAGAATCACACCAGCTGTGGAGTTATTTAGGAGATAATTGGTGTCCACCACTCCCGATGCATGGGCAGTCACATTAAACAGGCTTGCAATATTCTGCATGAGCAACATCATACTATATAAGGTGAGGTAAGGTAAGTTTATTTATATAGCGCTTTTCAGTAACAAGACACTCCAAGCGCTAAATATTTAAAGTGCCTAAAACTGTCTTTGAAATCTGAGTATTTGTTGATAAGAGTGGATAATACAAATACAAAATAAGCAAAACATAAACTTAAAAAATACAATCACATACCTCTCCTGTCAACTGCTGATGCGGACGAAAGGAGCATAGCTCTGAATGAAGGACGAACATGCTTCGACCTTTGATTTGTGAAGGACTACTGGTACAATGTCTGTGTCCCTCTTTTTCCAAAGTAAGGTCAACTCTCAATAAAATATATCAAGAAACGTGTTCATGCATTGAAGACTTATACAATAAAGCTGGACAGTTGCAAAAGAGCAAGTGTGGTCTGCTAAACTGGATGTTTTGCATTTCACTGTAGCTTGTGAGCGTTGAGAATGAACTTGCAACTGATCACACTATATATTATAATCCTATGTTTGATCAAAGTGATCAATTGTGATTAAAGAAATACTTTAAAAAATTGAAAATGCATTAAAATCACACAAAAAAAGAAGAGTGTCTCATCTATCCAGTCTAGTAGAACGATTTAACATTAGTTTTGTGTCACTGGGTCACGTTACCTTTTTTTGTACTCAAGAGTATTTGGTTCAGAAATTTATTGATGGTCCCTAAGCGAACCGCCATGCGTGAAAAGAAGGAGCAAGCAGAGACCTGCTGCCCGTAAACAGACTGCCTGACGCCACTGTATCTGTGGAGTGCGAACATCCAACCTAAAACTAACTTCGATCCTTGCTGGGGCCTATCATGTTGTGTTTGTTTTCCCCAGTGTTTTGGTGTTCTGACAGCCTCTTTATCTGTCAGTCATATCTGTCAATTACAGATCATTGATATTGTGAGCAGTCTATGCAAACTTTTCAGGTGCTTTGAACAATTTTAACTATTCAGTTAAAATAGTTTTAAAATAGTTTGCCATAATCAACAATTACCTTACAATACATTCTGGGCCAAAATACCTCCAATAAAAACAAAGCTATCACCTCTCTAACCAATACTCCAGTCAAACCAAAAAGTATATTTTTGGAAGACATGCTATTATAGGTATTATTATTTTTCTGGCTTATTTATACAAATAACGTATTAAAGTATTATCTTTTGGTCCATGATGTGTCCTGGTAAAGAACCACAAATACTACACAAACACAGTTGTCACGCAGATTGTAGATTTTGTCAAACAAAAAGACACAAATCAAATAAATAGGCGACTTGTTTCATTTAGTCACTTCTGCAACATGCCACCAGGTGTCACCATTGGAACTATTTGAATTCCAAATCTGAATTTTACAAACCATGCAGTGTACAAAGTTATAAGAAGAAACCAAAATAAATCCTTATGGAACTTCTTTAAATATGTGAATGTCTTTACTTATTCTGAAATCTATTTAATGCTCTTTAATGCTCTGCTTGATATTTATAAAAAAAAAAACTTTATTAGAAACTGTTTTGGGATTATTTGAACTGTTACGGACACGGAGACGGAAACGAAAAGGAAAAAATAAGAAGCAAGTAAGAGAGAAAGGGGGGCAAAAAGGAAAAAGGAAGAGAAGGAGAAAAGAATGGAGGAGAGAAAGAAAGATGAAGAATACAAGATAACACCCTATAAGACTACTTCTACACCTGCAGAAACAGATATAACAACAGCATTGGTACCGAAAAGTGCACAGTACTAATGAATGCAAGATGTATTTTGTGGCAGCTGCAGGTCAATATAAACATCTGTGAATCTTTTAACACCTGTGGGTTTGTGTGAGCGTGCTTGTGTACACCAGTTTTCTCCATACAAATTTGCAATAGCGAGTGTGAGGAGCCACAGACCTGCCCCCCTGGATCTGAGCCAGACAGAGGAGATCCGAGCCACAGACTTTCAAAGGCTCCCCAGAGCAGGGGAACCCCGGGAAAACCATCGCTGGGACTACCGCAACCCCCCCAGAGAAAAGCAGAGGAGAGTCCCAGGGAAACCATCCAGCAGCCACAATGCAGAAGCCCCAGGGAGCTGCAGCGATGAGCCCACAGGCCTCACCAGCAACCCTTTACATTGGAGCAGATCCAGCAATGGACCCAGAGACCCAAGACCCCGGGACACATTACGCCCAAGTAGAGGCCCGACAGAGCCCAGGGGCCCATGCCCCAGCAAGCAGCCCCTGGGAGTGAGCCAGCACACACCAAAGCATCCAGCTCCGGACACCGAGAACCACAAATACAGCCACCGGCAGGGAGTGTGGCAGGGAGGAAATAGGCCCCACATTTGATTGGGGGCCTAAACTGATCCAGGAGGGAGGAGCCCAAAACCCAACCTGACACAAAAACAGGCACACACAGTCACAATCACATATTCCCACCCTCATGTGTACACATAAAAATACTTACACCTACTTACACCGACGCACCCAACGTAAAGACAAACAACAATGGACGTCGTACACTCACTCACACTCCCAATACATACTCTATTCTCCCAGGTCCAGGTGCAAATACCCCAGAGGGGCAACCAGCCCCTGGACCCAGGAGGTGGTCCCCTTCCGTCCAGGGTGGAGACAGGCAGGCCCTCCCAGCACCAGCCCAGTCTAGTGCCGGCGCCTCCCGAACCCGAGTGACTCCGGCCCAGACCCTGACCCTCCACTCCGACCACAGCCCCTAATGACCCCTGTCCCCATCCGGAGAGGGGGCCATGAACAAGGGGTCCACCTGGTCTACACGAGCCCACCAATCAGAACCGTCCCAGGATAAAACAGTCCTATCCCTCCAATGAATTCCGATCTCAACCCCATGAGCCCCCCACACCTCCACAGATGAGCTTCACCGCCTGAAGAGCCGACAAAGACACACCCACACAGCGCAAGCTCCACACACAGCCCCGCTCCAAGTACCCCCACCGTATCTTAACCGGGCCAGGAATGCCAACCATTCCAGGCCAAGCACAACCCGCCAGCCACCCCAGTGAAGGCACAAGACATGCTCCACCCACTGAATGCAGCCCGGCCAGGGGCCAGAGTCACGGAAAGAAGCATCAGAGGAAGGGCACCACAGCACGCCAAAGACTGAGCATCCCGCTGGCCCCACACCTCAACCTTGGAGGCGCCCCAGAAAGCCGACCACTCATACTCCTGCACGGCATACTCCGCCGCACCAAGCAGGCCGACCGGCCAGCCCCTCCACTAAAACGAAGCCACATCCCAATCAATGCCGTACACTGCCCGGCCAAGACCCTCCCACCAGTGCCCGGCGCCCTCCCCACCCGACAGACTGGGCACCGAACCCAGGGACATGCTTGATTTATTTTATACTTGAATGGGTTATGTAATTCCAGGTGGAAATTGCTTTTAAAACCTTTAGGGCTTAACAGGTTAATGTCTTTACTGAGGGTCTGATCCAATATGACTCCCACTAGTGGTCTCTCCCACTTCCATTTTGTGGAGCAATTTTGCAGTTTTTCTTAATTAGGTCCGAGCAGGAAGCCTGCAAGGGCCTATTGTAATCGTAGGATTTCTTCTTATTATTATTACGGGGACTTTTGGCAGG
Organism: Characodon lateralis; assembly: GCA_036250325.1. Classification (NCBI taxonomy): domain Eukaryota; kingdom Metazoa; phylum Chordata; class Actinopteri; order Cyprinodontiformes; family Goodeidae; genus Characodon; species Characodon lateralis. The sequence continues at coordinate 4,362 of JAHUTJ010076359.1, forward strand.
GCAATATGGGGGCTTTGCCATGAACCAAAACGCTTATGATTTAACCCAAAATTGTCCCCTGCATGAAATTTTTGTTCTTTAATGTCGTCGTCGGTGGGCGTGGCCAAACCACTTAGCCACGCCCCCAAACGTGAGATAGACCTAACCGTAAGTCGTAGAGATCTGAAATTTGGCACACGGGTAGAGCTCCTCAAACCAAGAAAAACATTCTCTTGGGGGTATGCCCTAAAATGCACAGGAAGTCAGCAATTTTGGATTGAATTTGCTATTTTGACCCCAATTTTGCTCATTCTAGCCCGCATATCTGAACAAACTCCTCCTACAGCTTTTGACTTAGAGATGTGAAAATCACTCAGTTTACTCTTAAGGCACTGGGGATCAAAGGTTATCAAAAGCTTTTTGATACATGAAAGCATGTGGGCGTGGCTAAGCCTCAAAATCTGACTTCTCGCCATAAAAGACAAAATTAATATAGCTCCTACAAGGAAAGTCACAGACACATAAAACCTTCTGGGATTGATCTGCCTCTAGGCCTGAACAATATTCACTGGTCACATGCTGACATCATCGAAGCCCCGCCCCCTGAGAACAGGAAGTGTCATGTTTTCCTTTAGAGAGTCAATTTTTGATGTTCTTCACCTAATCAATGTGAAACTGTCCCAAGTAACAGATAACATGATGGTCTTAGACAGTCGCCAATACTGACTGCTTTAGCTGGAGGGTGTGGCTATGATGGCGTGGCGAATTCTGATGCCACGCCACGGCCATACGATTGGCTCTAAATTACACATGCATGGTCCGATTCACTCCAAAATAAATATGGTTGATCTTTCACAACCCCCAAACAGCTCTATTGGATTACATTGAAATTTGGATCAATAGCGCCCCCTAGGACACTTCAAGGGCTATATCTCCCTCGTACATCATCAGATCCACTTGACATGTAGTATACATGATTATGAGTTAATGATGGACATGTTGACACAGTCAATAGATGACCTCACTTTAGCCCCGCCCACTAATAAATAAATGAGTGTAGCTTCCATATGGAAGGTCCGATTCACTCCAAACTGAATATGGTTGATCTTTGTCAGCCCCCAATCAGCTCTATTTGATTACATTGAAATTTGGATCAACAGCGCCCCCTAGGACACTTCAATGGCTATATCTCCCTCATACATCATCGGATCCACTTTAAATGTAGTATACATTATCAGGGATCAAAGCTGAACATGTTGCCACAGTAAGTTCATGACATCATTTGAGCTCCGCCCACTAATAAAAAACTCAGTGCAGCTTCCATCTGGAAGGTCAGATTTCCCCCAAATTTTAATTGCTTCTCACCAGATTAGAACTCTGCATGACCGAAGATTATATGACATGTCGCTCACAGTCCCTCCTAGTGGCGATGTGTGGAACTTAATAGCAGCCTCGTTGGTCATGCGCAGCTGGCGATGCCAGGCTCCCGCGGTTGCTGCACCGGCCGAGTTGCGTTGAGGTGTGAGGGCCTTCTAGGCTGCTTGCAACTTTAATTCACTGTTATTTTTGCTATTTGCAGCATTTTTCCTTTGCAACAATCTCTGTTGCATTTGTCTTTTTGTGTTTGTGTAATTTGGAGTTTGCATCATTTGTGTTTGCGGTGCGTTTGCACTTGTTTTGCCACCGTAGAATTGCTGCAAAGTCAATGCAAACGACTGTCCACTGTCGCTACATGCTCATCCAGGAGGAGTGTATGCTGTAAGTTGCTTACTCGATGCAATCTGGTGGGTATCCTTCGGTAGGAAACCTTTGACAAATTTAAATACTAAATGGATTACACAATAATAAACCATCACACTTGGGCAATGTTATCTTTGCTGGAAAAAAAGGGATACAGAGTTTATTGAAGCCTAAAATGCATTAATGATGAGGGTTAAAAATGCAATGAGATAAGGCATGAAAGATCCTGGAAAATACTTTCTTTTTCCTTCCATTTTGCAATCTCAGATCATCCCAACACCTTATGCTCTGTAGTTTCACTCCAGAGTGTGCACAACATATTTTGAACCCCTTCACATAAAAAAACTCCTGAGCACAGCAACAAAAAAGCCTTCCTGTCGACTTAAAAGAACTTTCAGAACTGAATGACTAACATCTTGTCAGGAAGTGTAATATTAACCCCTTTTGGCTCATGGTGAAAATTAAAATCAGAAGGTTTCTCCCTGTTTTGTGATTGAAGTGTATTTGTTCCTTTACTTAAGGTGGTTACTCATGTAGGTCAGAAAATAAAGATGAAAGCCATCGAGTAATTTGTGGCAGTTAATATTTGCTGGTGGCCGTCTTTGATCCATTCCCTGTGAAAGCCTCCATGCAGTGAGTCTGCAAATGAAGACCTGACCTTTTTCTGCACAAACTGTCAGTATCTCTGTTCTCAGGTCTCTTCCACAAGTTGTCACATTGGCAAATGTGTGCTTCTCATTAAGCTTCACTTTGATTTCCATCTCTCAAGCTCTGCTTTTAGCTCCCAGAGCAGCAGAAAGGTATGTCACCCTGCTGACCCCTGACTGCCATAAAACTCAGATAAACGGTAACTCAGAGCAGAGATAATGAAGATAAACAGCACGGGCAGCAGAGTGTGTGTGCCCCTTCTCTGATGTCTCACCCTATGTGGGTTATAGACAAAAGACAAAAAGAGCTGTAGTCACTTTACAACCAGGTTAGTCTGAATGAAGGCAAGGCTTTCTGACAAACACCTGAGAAGACAGGGTTTTACAAAGTAAATAACTGTTGGCCTTCAGTGCACAATGTTGAGCTGTGGAGGACTCCTTTCCCATGGTGGAAATACTGTGGAGGGTCAACACAGGAGGTCAGCCTCCTCTGATGAAGATGAAGATGTTTCTACCAGCAGAGTCAAGATATAATGCAGCTTGTTCAGTGAAGACCATGAAAGCTTTATGCAATCAGGTTAAAGGTGTTCTCCTACAAAAACACACAGAACACACTTAAATGAACATCAAAAAATAAAATCAACATTTAACAATTTGTTGAGTTTGGACAACGATAAGTAGGTCAGACACATTTTTAATCACAAGTTGGATGGTATAAATTTCTGGAAAATGACATTGCAGGAAAACAAACCTTTGTTGCTAGCGCAGCATGATGGATGGAGGGTTGTGATTTTTTTATCATTAGCCTTATCCTCACCAGCAAAACATATTTTAGTTTTAGTTTGTTTTTTCTGCCAAGTTTTAAGGGAACACTGAAGAACACGTGACTAACCAGGAACTGATCGATACCTGTTACATCTCCTCCCCTCAGCTTCCAGGGTCCAGTTCAGTTTAGCTCAGAGATGTTCCACAATCCATGTTAAGCAGACCAGCATGCTGCAGGTGAATCTGCAGGTGTAAATAATCCATCCTGTTATCCTCTGAAGAAACGTTGAGTAGGAAGAGACGAAGGGGCGAGTAGCTGCATCAGCAGAAATGATCAGTGCTGAGCTACAAACTAGCTGCTAAAGGCCATTAGCCAGTAAATTGTACAATCACTTCATTCAGTCCTTTTATAATAAACAAAGGAGAATAATCATTTTAAACCCATTACTGTTAGATCTGTAGTCCTAAAGGACAGAGTTTAGAAGAATGCTGTAAATATAGCTGTTAGCCTATAGCTATCACCATATGCTAACAAGCTACTGGAGATGTGTCCACATTCAGGGTCTGCATCAATCGAAGGACTTGGCCTACGTAGACCGGATCCTTCATTGGGCATGAAAACCAAGAAGGCTGGAAGTGATCGGCTTTGAATTTGGATTGCCTAGCCTTCATCAGCTGTTCCTGCCTTAACCTCAGCGTACCTTCTGTTGCCTAGCTACCATGACAGCGTGAAGCTCAGAGCTGTGAAGCCGGCAAAATGGAGCTCGAAGTTTAATCCTGCTGTCTCCACTGTAAATAAATGTACATGGTTTTTATTTACCCCTTTATATATTCCTGATGGCTTATAATCCTATGTTGTTCTTGTTTTATTGTCTTTTATTTTATTCTTCTTCATTAATGAGCCATTTAAACCTTTCAAAATAATCTTTAAGTTCGTAGATATAAAAATGTAACTGTAAATAAAATACAGTGATAATGAATACCATTTGTATTGCTACTCTGAGTGAAGCTGACAACTTTGCTCACTAGGAACCTTAAGGCCTGTTCTATCATGGTTGGTTGTTTGTGTTTTGATTTTCATTTGTATTTTTATTCTGATCATTTCCGGGTTGAGGGACTGATGAGGTATAGTTTGTGCGACCAGCCAGCTGAAGAATTCAAAAGCATAAACAAAACTTAGAAATCATTTCTGGTGGGGAGAGGAAGAAGTTGAGATATACAGTATAATTTAAACTTGGTTCGTCCACCCTTATTGTTTTGAAAGACCGGTACTGAAAGACTTCTAACCTAGATTTTATGAGTAGAACTGATGCAGACTCCGTTTGCAATTAATTAATGACCAGAAGGTAATCTATGGGAAGAAACTTGTGCCATCAGAAGCTGAATTTGAATTGCTTTGACTGAATCTGTATTTGTGTAATTTGAAATTAAATGCATTGGTTTGAAAATTAATTTCACTAAACTGAAACTGAATTTAATGGTTTGAAACTGAATTAATTTGCATTGAAAATGTACTTCGTTGTATTAAAAATTTTGTTTGACTACTTTCACTTTCAGGTCTGAAATTCAATTTCAGCTCCAAAATTCTGTTTATTGTGCCACACATCCAGGTCCTTGAAGCCACAGATTAATCAAACACAGATTCATTGATTAACGGTTCACATCAGGTTAAACTTCCTTTACAGCATGTTGAGCTGCAGCAGTGCAGCTACATGAGCTTACCGGATGTCAATCATCAAGTCAAATGAGTGTCTATAAGAAGCGTCATGGAAACAAATGATGGTCAAACAGCAACACCTATGCTACCTGTAGCTATTAGCTAAACATGGCAGATTAGCATAGCGTGCTGCCTGTGTTACGTCGGTCTCCATTTCCTGCACTTACCTCAGCGTAACTTCTGTTGCCTAGCAACAGTGTTAGCTTGAAGCACAGAGCTGAGAAGCCGAACAAATGGAGCCTGAAGGTTAATAACGCTGTCTGCACTGTAAATAACTACAATACATAGCTTTTATTTACCCTTTATTATTTACCCATATTAACTTTAGGAACACAGTTTAAATCTATTTTTTGTAGAGCATAATAATAATAATAATATATTATTATTATATGTAAACCAAACATTAACATTAGATATGATCTGCCTGAATTATATCTGTTATACTTCCACCCATTGGGGAAACCCAGCGGGATTTTGAAAACAATGTGCCGGGAGTCAGCTGTTCTATGGGGGTTTAGTGCACCTCAACCACCCGGTCAGCTGACAGCTGGCGAAGCGAAACGGCTGCTGGGGCAGCATCTCCAAACACGTTGGAGCGCTTATGCAATTAAATGATTTCTTGATACACCAATCAGATATTTCAGGTTTACACAACTACGTTCTCATCTTGAAACAGTGTAATAGTTAATTTTGTTTCACAGCTTTTCTCTCTCTGCACCGGTCTGTCGTGGTGAAGAGAGAGCCGAGTCAAAAAGCGAAGCTCTCGATTTACCAGTTGATCTACGTTCCTACCCTGAACTATGGTCATGAGCTTTGGGTCGTGACCAAAAGAACGAGATCACGGATACCAGCGGCCGAAATGGGTTTCCTCCGCAGGGTGTCTGGGCTCTCCCTTAGAGATAGGATGAGAAGCTCGGTCATCCGGGAGGGACTCAGATTAGAGCCGCTGCTTCTCCTCGTCAAGAGGAGCCAGTTGAGGTGGCTCGGGCATCTGTTTAGGATGCCTCCTGGACGACTCCCTAGTGAGGTGTTCCGGCTAGGTCCTCCCTGGAGGAGGCCCAGAGGAAGACCCAGGTCATGCTGGAGGGACTATGTTTCTTGGCTGGCCTAGGAACGCCTCGGGATTCCCCTGGACGAGCTGGCCCAAGTAGCTGCGGAGAGGGAAGTCTGGGTCTCTCAGCTTAGGTTGCTGCCCCCGCGACCCGACCCTGGAAAAGCGGAAGACAATGGATGGATGGATGGACGGGCTTTTCTCTCTCCTCCAGCCTTTGCTACTTCCATTTGAACAATCTACTGCGACCCGCAATGAATTATGGGATAGGGTGGGCCACGGAGGATACACCGGGCCATCATTCAAATCTGGGGAAAAGAAGGACGCATTAGAAGGAGCCTTCAAAGTTAGATAGCCTTCGGTGCCTCACCATGACGTAACCGGCCTACAAATGGCACTTTCAAAGGATGCAGCCCCTGAATTTGGACCCAGCAATAGTGAATGACATCGGTGAATCTGTGAATCTGTGTTTGATTAATCTGTGGCTTCAAGAACTGAATTTTGGATCTGAAATTGAATTACAGACCTGAAAGTGAAAGTACTCAAACTGAATTTTCAGTACAAAGTAAAGCAATTTTCAAAGCAAACATATTCAGTTTTAAACCATTATATTCAGTTTTAAACCATTATATTCAGTTTCAGTTTAGTGAAATTCATTTTCAAAATAATGCATTTAATTTCAAATAATGCAAATACAGATTCAGTCTGAGGAATTCAAATTCAGTTTCTGATGGCACAAGTTTCTTTTCATAGAAATCAGAGGAGCCTCATCTTTGTGGGTTTATGATAAAAGTGTTTTTAAAAAAATCCAAATGTTTAAATCCAAAACCAACCACTTTCTGTCATGGTTTTGGTGTTCTTGTTGACCCAAATCCAGTGAACAGGATGACAGGAGCATAGTGAAACAAACCCAAATTGATAAACTGAACTGACCAACAAAATAAATTGAGGACAACAGAGGATCTGACATAGAGTAACTGATCCAAGGAATACTTATACTGGCAACTATGATTACTGGATGCTAGACAGATAATTCAATTCAATTTAGTTTATTTATATAGCGCCAATTTACAACACATGTCGTCTCAAGGCTCTTTACAACAGTCAGGTTCATACATTCCAATTAATCGTAACCATTGAACAGTGCAGTCAGATTCAGTTATTTATTCAAATTGGATAAAAAGTTTTTCTGTCTAAGGAAACCCAGCAGATTGCATCCAGTCAGTGACTTGCAGCATTCACTCCTCCTGGATGAGCATGTAGAGACAGCCCACATAGCAAAATTGGTCTGGCCCAGATGTGGCCCAAACAATACACTTACACTCGGCCCAAATACCGCAAAGAATGACTGCCCTTTGGTGGCCCAGATCTGATTTGCCAGAGGCGGCCCACACATGGGCCAGCTGTGGACACACTGGTGAGCCTGCGCTGGCCCAGAACAGTTTCTGCACTGGCACCAGATGTCAACCTGATACCCACCTTAATGTACGAATCTATATTAAAGCCATGCTCTAAAGATCTCACAACAGTGATACAGTTATAAAAATGTTTATTTTGAATTTATATAGCGAAAATACATTTCCTGCTATTGACAATATTCAAGAACATCAAACAGTAGCTTAACATTAGCAACATCCATTCAAACAGCAGCATCATCAGTTAACATTTTTCCTTTTCATTCGTTCAATTCTCCCACCATTGCAATCGGGTGCATTTTGAAGCCATTTTTTTTATTTTTGTTTCAATTTCTTGGTCCGTGGCATCAGAGGTCAGGCGATTACGTCACACAGCTGCTAAAATTCAATTCAATTCAATTCAATTCAATTCAATTCAATTCAGTTCAATTCAGTTTTATTTGTATAGCGCCAATTCACAACACATGTTGTCTCAAGGCACTTCACAACAGTCAGGTACATACATTCCAATTAATCCT
>JAHUTJ010076360.1:0-12190 GCA_036250325.1 Characodon lateralis
TGCTCTTACTGGTGCAATGTGCAATCAATGAAGACTGGCTACCAGGCTGGTCCAATTTAGCCATGAAACCTCCCACACTAAAATGACAGGTGTTTCAGTTTCATTGTCCAACCCCTGTATGTCACAGTTTTCAGATTTGTCTTTGATCCTCTGTGTTGGTTTGTCAAATTAAATCCCAATGAAATGCATTGAAAATGTGTAACAGTTGAATGGGTGGGAATACTTTGCCATAGTACCGTAGTCCTTGGACAGAAAATCAACAGGTTGGACCTCACAGAACACTGGAAATTAAATTTTTTGTTCCATATTAGTGAGGCATGACTCAAAATGATGCTGTGTATAAAATCTAAGACTCAAATAGACAAAACCCAACACTTTCTCAAGCTTGAAAGCACAAGCTTGTTATCCGATCTGCACATCAAACTGTGTCACCTTATTGTTGCTTCATTTCTGCATTTCACTCATTGCAGGGATCCTGCAAACATTGCTTGGGCCCCGTGAGCCATACTTAGTCACCACCACATGACTAATCCTGCCCACACTATCATAAGTGAAGATCTAAATCCATGTCTGAGATTAGCAGGAGTGGAGGAGCAGAATTCCCCCTGAGGAATAGCTATGTGTCAGCGTTGATGATTGCTTTTATGATTACGAAGTGGTTTCATAAAAGGCTGCGACGATGTCTGCAGCTTGTGTTCTTTAATGGGACATAGATGGGGTGTGTGTGTATGTGTGACATCTGAGATGATGCTGTGCAGAGATACATCCATGGTGGTCTGTATTGTGTTACAGCCCCACAGGTGAGACAGAAACCAGACACTCTTGGTAATCCGCTGTTGTTCTGTCTCTGTTTGTGTTTGTGTGAGTGATACATTTCCTGTTTTGGAGCTTTTCCTGTCTTTTTCTGTCTTGGTAGCTGCTTCTGTCCACAGGACGTGGTGGAGGAGGCTGTGTTGCTACTGCTCATCACAGAATCGATGGTGAGACACACACACACACACACACACACACACACACACACACACACATTCCTACTGTTCCTTATTGGAGGGCCCAGCAACAGGGACCAGCTGTCCAACTATACTTTTCCCCCTTCTTCATTCAGTGTCTCTTTCCCAACAGACCAGTGGTCAAGCAGTAATCAGCCGTCTGCCGGACCAGGCTGAGGCTCGCCAGGCCAGCCTGCAGGATGCCACCTCCGTCTATGACCTGCTTACCATCGGCATGGCCAGGAGGGGGCAGTACGCCATGCTCTCCGAGGTGTGGTAATAAATACACACACTGTGGTCAATGTAGAGGTCAAAGGTTTCCCAGCACCATCTGTCCGTCATGTTTCTGTTTCCAGATTCTTCTGCTCTGAATACACCTTTGTTTTGAACTCTTGGTTCCCAGTCTAATATGACCCCCACCACAGGGAAATTCTCCGATTAGGTTTTCCTAATTATTTGTCTGAGTTGTGGAAAGCCTCAATTACAGAAAACGAAAAATCACAGACACTAGTCAGTACTAGTCAGTATCATGCATCTTTGACGTCATAATAACTTAATAATTTGCAGAAATAATGAATCATTGAGATCGGTAATCTGCTGACAAACAGGAAAATCCAGCTGTAATTCTTGCATTCACTTTCTTTTAGACGGTATAAAACTAAACACCAGTTTACTTTAAACATTCCTGCAAAGTATTTGAAAGACAGTTGAAATGTTTTTTTTTTTCATGCACATAATCATGATTTCTAATGAAATGTGCATAAAATAGTATCGACTATTGTTGAGAATATCCAAAATAGAATCAACGTGTACATTCCTTTCTTTTTAAAAATGCTGAAGTTTTATAATCATTCAACCCTGGATGAACCATCCAAATTAATTTATTAAAAGCCCAAAATTACATTCATGCCAATGCTAAGTATATAACCCCTCCAGTGAGTTCTGGGTCTGCCCTTCCATAGAATCCCCACCTCAATGTGGGCAAAGAGGACTTTCATGGTAGTATCTCCCACAAAATAAGAGGAACTGAAAATCTGAATTGGGGCAAACATGGACCTCACACAGTGACGGCATACTGTTCTACTCTCCTGGAAACAGGCCTAGGTGGGGAAGGGGGTAGAGCCCTGTCTTTCCATTTAGAGCATAATATTTAATCATAACATCAGACGGACCTTATTTCCTGCTTGATTGACAACCTCTGACTGAGCGAAACCCCACTCATGTCAATCACATCATTGTGCACTGGAACAGCACAGAGTGGGTGCTGAGCGTTGACTGACAAGCACTTTCAAGCTCATTTACTTCAAGAAGAACATCAAGAAGGATGACATAGTCGAACCTTTCAGAGGACCCAACACTCTCTGTGTGCTCTCTGCACTCAAACCTCTTCCTGAACATCATGCATGACCGAAACGTGTTTGTGTGTCTGCTCGTAGTGCCTGGAGAGAGCCATGAAGTTTTCATACAACGAGTTCCACCTTTGGCACCAGCTGGGCCTGTCACTCATGGCAGCCGGAAAGGTGAGCTTATTTCTCCTTATATATCAACACTCACACCCAATGGAGACATTTGCCTTCTGTCCTACTATTCACTGAAGTCTGTCTCCAACCTCATGTCCCACACGTGCAGCAAATAGCTCAGCACACATTTTAAATTGTGTGAATGCAACCTTTATCTGAAAAAGTATCTGCTTTTTTTTAATCTAAAACATTGCCAAGCCTTTACTGGAATAATTGGAATAACCAGAATAAGTCCAGTTACCACCCTTATGTCTCTATCTCTCTGTTTGTCAGTGTGGCCTCGTGTGAAAAATTGATCTGTGCTGTGGAATAAAGCGACACCTTTGATCAATGGGGATCTCTAGAAATAGTCTGCCCCCTAAAAGGAGAGGGGGCTGCCTCAGTGTCGTCAGATCCGCTTTTATCCAGGGCTTACCCTGGTGTGTGTGTGTGGGTAACATTGTGTGGATCAGTCCCTGATGGGACAACAACATTGTGTGGGCATTTTGCCTGGTCCACACGAGGGAAAATGTGGGTTAGCGGTTAGGTTTAGAACTAAGGGATGAATTGAGTTTAGGTTAGGTTTAGGGTAAGGGTCAGGGTCAGGGTTAGACAATGGAGGTCAATGGAAGGTGCCTATAAGGATATGAAAACACTGTGTGTTTGTGTGTGTGTGTGTGTGTGTGTGTGTGTGTGTGTGTGTGTGCACGAGGTCCATTAATGATTGACCTACACGTATTAAGTGACTGTGTGTCTAAATGGGTCTATTAAGGCTGTGTGAGGACAGCGTGTAGTACACTCACTGTTCGGCTGTTTGTCATTTCTTCTTGTGTTTGTATGTGTTTTGCAGTGGGTCGGTGCCGTGTCTGTGTTTAAAGAATGTGCCAGGATGAGACCAGACGACCCTTCGTTGCCCCTGCTGGCTGCTAAAATCTGCATCGGTCAACTGCACTGGGTGAATGCACTCTAACACCTGCATATTAGCACATGAAATTCACACACTGAATTGCATTTAGCCGAGGTTCCTTACCTGGTGTAATTACAGAGTCAATTAACACTGCCATTTAAAAGCACTCTTATCCCCTTAAGCTTTTCACATTTTGTCCCATTAAAACCAAATGCTTGAATATATTTGTTATTGCAGACCAACACAAATACCCACAAGTGACTGTTCCTTTTTAAAAATGAGCAAGCTCATTTGGATTTAATAAGGAGCACATGTGGCCAACATATCAATTCAAATCAATTCAAAGATACTTAATTGATCCCCGAGGGGAAATTGGAATCCCAGTACAACCCATCCAAACAGACATCATGACACAAGACAAGGGGGAACGGGTCACCGAGGCTTTGCTGCCCACTCACAGGCGCTGCCCTTGCTAGATGAGAAAAGAGGCCACATTAGGTAAGTAGAGGGAAAAAATCATATTTCACACTTTATCCTTAGCAGGATACAGTTTGCAAAAAAACCTCAGCACAAAGAAATAACTCATATACAAAACATCATACCAGGATTGGTGAAGGCGGTGTAAGAGGGTTGCATATGTTTATCTTGAGCATGTGTGCAAGTGTGTGTGTGCAAGTGAGTCCATGAAGCACTGTCACAGAGGCCATTGTCCTTGATGGTACGTTGGAATGTTCATCAACCAGCCATTCTGAGCAGCTCCACAGATGTCCTCAGGGAAGGGATGTCGTATGTTTTTAATATGTGCAACAGCTTATCAATCGGATTTTGGTCTGGACTTAGACTAGGCCATCATAACTCTTGAATATGCTTTGAACTAAACCATCGCATTGTAGTGGTGACTGTATGTTTAAGCTTGTTGCCCTAATGAAAGGTGACCCTCTGCCCCAGTCTTAGGTCTTTTGTGGCCTTTTACAAGATTTGTTCCTTGATTTTCCTGTATTTAGCTCCACTCATCTTCCCACAAGCTTCCCTGTCCCTGCTAAAGCATCGCATCCCCACTGATTCATGCGGCCACCACACCATTCCATTATTGGAATGATGTGTTCAAGGTGAAGCGCAGTGTTCAGATTTCTTCTCATGTAACCAGAACACCTTCTTCCATGTGTTTACATTACATGGCTTGTGGTGAACTGCAAACAGGACCTCTTCGGGCTTTCCTTCAACAGCTGGTATTGTCTTGTAAGCAGATTCTCCCACCTGAGCTGTGGATCTTTGCAGCTCCTCCAGAGTTCCTATGGGCCTTGTGAGTGCTTTTCTGATAAATGCTCTCCTTTCTCAGCCTGAAGTTTAGGTGGACAGCTAAATTTCAGTATGTTCAGTGTTTCCACACTGTTTCAACGTGCAGATGATGTACTGAACAGAGCTCTGCGGGATGACCAAAACCTGGGATATTGCTTCATAACCTAACCCTGCTGGAAACCTCTCAACAACTTTATCCATGACCTGTCTGCTGTGTTCTTGGTCTTCAATTCAATTCAATTCAATTCAATTCAATTCAATTCAATTCAATTCAATTCAATTCAATTCAATTCAATTCAATTCAATTCAATTCAATTCAAAGATACTTTATTGATCCCCGAGGGGGAAATTAGAATTCCAGTACAACCCATCCAAACAGACATCATGACACAAGACAAGGGGGGGACGGGTCACCGAGGCTTTGCTGGCCTTTTCATCAACCGGCCACAAAGTTCTGAGCAGGTCCACAGATGTCCTCAGGGAGGGGAGGGGGCAGAACGTCATGTTTACATAACTTTCAGGAGAGGTTGAAGATAACCAGCCATCAAGGCCGTGCAGGGGAGCCACATTCAGAAAAACAATAATTATTTGGGTTAGGCCGACTCTTAATTTTCCGTCAGCCTTGAGGGTCTCGCTGGTGTTTCTCAATTGCGAATCCAAACAGCCAAATTCCTGGTCTTTCGCCAGATCTGAGCGAACAACTTTCTCCAAGATTTATCCGATTTCACCCCTGAGTCCAGGACCTGCGATCCTGTGTAAGGATCACATCCAGTCTGCGATTCAGCTCACGTAACATCTCAGTCTGAGTGCTGATCGCCCTGAAGATCCCATCACACATGCCAGGCAGCCTCACAATGGCCAGAACAGCTGCTGACATTCTCTGAATTTCTCGATATGCCAGGTAACCGCTGACTCCAAAAAGCAGAAATCCTGATATCAAACATCCAATTATATACATATCTTCCACATCCTCGACTGACATTATCGACAAACACACAATCCTCCACTTCTGCCAGGAGTCTATTGTGTATCCAGAGAAAAACGTCACGTCCGGACAAGAGGGTTCTCCTCCACCCTGTCTTCTCGTCGAGAAAATTTGATCAATTGCATTGAGAGACCAGCTGACCAAATCCATGACTCAGAATTTGGAAGATATGCAAAAAGAGGCTCCAAAAAGAAGACAAGACACAGAGCTGAAGCAGGGCAGATATGGGAGGGTGTGGGAGAGAGGGAAAAAGCGTCCTCCTCCAACGAGAGCAGAAAAAAAATAAAAAAATCATAATATTGCTTGCTCATAACCCTGGCAAGGGTGCTAAAGAATCATATTACCACCATTGCAGAGCTTGTTCAACACTGGCAGCAGTTGAGAATTTGAACATGTGCACTAATAACAGTGAGAAAATGGCTTTTGTATCATGGCCTTATGACAAGAAGGGCAACAAAAAAGCCAATTCTGTCCAAGAAATACATTAAGGACAGACTGAAACTTCACATCAGGGATGGACAGCACAGGATTGGTGCAAAGCTATTTGACAATTCTTTCCTCTGTTTGTGATTTATTAAACTATTTCTCAAAAGCATAAAGGTTGAGAGCTACTCCAAGTCCTATGTGGTGCTAGCACTGAAGCATCTTGATGCAATGCATGTGTTGGGTTGCTTCCTCTCCATTCTGCCCAGAAACACTGCCATCAATAAAGAGTGGGATCAATGGAGGCAGCGATAAAATGAGTGAGGGTGAGTCAGAAAGAGAAAGGGTGGCCAGATTAGAACAGAGGAACCAACAGGCGAATGGAGACAGCACATCTGTTAGTGGCTGGAGATCATGGCAGGCCAGAGACACTAAGGAGCTTAAAGTTTTAATCACAATGGGACACTATGGCCATAGTGCAGTGTGGCATTACAAAAATGGGCCACCATTATCCACTGTCAGCTCCAGTGGACAGTCTGGACTGTAATCTATCCAGCTACATTATGCTCCTTATGTCAGCCTGCAGAGCTGATGAAACTTTGTGGTCATTTGTTAATATCTCTAAGGTTTCTGTAGAACTCCCATTGGTTCAACAAAAAAGCACAAACCCATCATATCTGCACCAACGGCATGACTGATGATCTGAAAGTAAAGCTGCTTTTCAAAATTCCCGAAGAGCAGCTCTGCAGATCTTCATATCATTCAAGAGAAGAGAAAAAACACGACAACATAATCCTCCTAAGATGTTCGCTGACAGGCTGGCTATTGTGTGTTGACTTCAAACCAGCAAAGGCAGGATTCAGAGTAGCAGAGGGAGAGAGAAAGAGAGCCGTCCGCTTCCTGTCAAAGACATTACCCCCTTACACCCACCTTTCCCACTTGCCTACCCGCCACTAGCCTTAGCTCACACCGTGTGGCACACTTTTTTCTCCAACTCAGCTGAGCCACGCACCACCTGCAGTCTACTGCTGCCTGTGTGTGGGTGAATGTGTATATGTTTGTGTGTCTGTGTCTGTGTCCTTCAACAAACTCTGTGCTGTCCTTCAGCTGAATCTGTTCAGACTGTCCTCACTAAACTCACAGCAGGCCCAGCCCATCAATACTTCATTCCCTGCTGCACCATTTGCTGCACAGTGCACAGGCAGAGCAAGTTTATTTGTTTTGCACCTTTCATGCACAAGGTGATTCAAAGCGCTTTAAGCTGCGTTGCAAAGAGGCTAAATGCAAAATTAAAAAAAATAATTAAGTGTTAATGCAACAAACAAATAGGAGACGTTTTTCAGGTAGTTTTGTTCCAGAACGGAGGAACATAGAAACTAAATGCTGACTCCCCTTGTTCAGGTCTGATCCTGGGAACTCTAAGTAAACATGCATCAGATGAACTGAGGGGTTTCCATGGTTCTCAGCTGAACAGGAACTCTAAGATGGATGGATTTAGGACCAAGGGTGCCTTAAAGACCAAAAACATTTTCTAAGCAGGGAGCCAGAGCAGTTATTTTAATGACTGCTGGGAAATGTTTCATTTCTTGTTGTTGCTCAGGACTCCGCCAACAGTATTTTCTCTGTTTTCACGTGTCTTGCCCTTCATATACACTGCTGTTCTGTTTACGCCTTGTGGATGCATCCTATTCATTTCCTCAACTGTTTTCATGTCAAACCTGTCTGCCATGCTAAGGCTGTCATGCCTGCCCATGTCTCACACCTGCTTCTGCTACCACCTGGATGTAGTGAGTTTATTTCCATGATTAAAACCTTTTTTACTCTTCCTGCCTGTCTGCATCCCGGGTTCCGAAAGCCACCACCATCATGACAAACACCGTTACAACTTACCCCATCTAACCTGAAATAAAAACATGCCCCAGCTATTTTCTGTTCTGTTTTAAGGCAATAGTTGGCTGATTTGGAAAATTTAACTGTGAGACAACAACCACACCGATATGCTAATATTGAATAAAAGTGGAATGAGAACAGAGCCTTCAGGAACCCCCGTGATGTTTTATTACTGGGATTTATAGTGGGATAAAAGTAGTCCTTGATGCCAAATGCCAAAAAATCCCATTTCATCCATCAGAAAATATGGTATTATGTTACTATAAATACCATTAAAATGTGTCATCAGATGGTGTTTCAGCAGCACAATGATCCGAAACATGTTCAAATTGAGACATTAAAAAATTAAGTTGCATTAAAACATGCAACTGAATAAAACGTATTAGATTTGTATCTTTTCTGCTAGCCCATGGAATTAGTTTTTTAATCAACTACTAGAGACGAAATTGTGTACTTTGTAAAAACACTTTATATACACGTTACAATAATATTTCAGTTTCCCTTGAATATTTCTGAAAACAGTAATCATTGAAAACTGAAAGGACATAAGGAAATGAGGCTTAATTCCAAGCAAACTTGGCAAATGAAGCTGATTCTGAACAAAGCTTATTCTGATTCAGTGGACTGCATAGTGCTCACAGAGTCCTGATCACAAAATTGGGGATTCAGTTTATTTGTCGTACTCGTCGTATTCCGCTTATCCGGGACCGGGTCGCGGGGGCAGCAGACTCAGCAGAGACACCCAGACATCCCTCTCCCCAGACACCTCCTCCAGCTCCTCCGGGGGGAGCCCGAGGCATTCCCAGGCCAGCCGAGAGACATAGTCCCTCCAGCGTGTCCTGGGTTGTCCCCTGGGCCTCCTCCCGGTGGGACGTGCCTGGAACACCTCCCGAGGAAGGCGTCCAGGAGGCATCTGGTATAGATGCCCGAGCCACCTCAACTGGCTCCTCTCGATGTGGAGGAGCAGCGGCTNCCTCCCTAGGAAGGCGTCCAGGAGGCCTCCGGTATAGATGCCCGAGCCACCTCAACTGGCTCCTCTCGATGTGGAGGAGCAGCGGCTCCACGCCGAGCCTCTCCCGGATGGCCGAGCTCCTCACCCTATCTCTAAGGGAGTGCCCGGCCACCCTACGGAGGAAGCTCATTTCAGCCGCTTGTATCCGGGATCTCGTTCTTTCGGTCATGACCCAAAGTTCATGGTCATAGGTGAGGGTAAGAATGTAGACCGACCGGTACATTGCTATAATGGCACTATATAAATAAAACGTAATTCATATATTAATATTTTCTAATTGAAGTGTTGGGATATTCATCCACAACATGATAACACACCCTTTCTGATGACAAAATGCCCCTATACTGTAAAACATGGAAATTCCCAAAAATTTTAATGGATTTCATTGGGCCCTAAGCTAGTTAGCTAAAGTTTTCCATTAGCAGAGGCAGTTTCTGGGATGTTGTTACAACGCTTGAGTGGACAGACATTGTTTGTTTTAAAGTTGTTATGTAGCTTCTCTCAATCATCTGCTGAGCATGCCTACAGTAAGCAGGACAGGAAGAACCAAGTGAGAGGTATGAAGAAAATTGAAATGCTGTTAAAAAGCAAGCATTGATAGATGGATCCTTAATAATATGTGATTTTTGAGAATTTCAGCTCATGTTGTAAACCAGCAGCACCATTAAAATACCTTAGACAAGCTTAACAAGCAGACTACTACCAATGCTGGTATGTGACGAGGACAACTGGACTAACATAACGAGTCTGTGACTTTTTCCTTCTTTCATCCATGAAACCAATTGAGAGCTATTTTAAGCGAAAAAGACAATGCCACAAACAAGGAAGCTAAAAACCCCACAGGTAGAATGCAGACATTTTAAAATGGAAATGTCAAACCATATGCTGTTAGGAAACTAAATTACAAAATCGTTTTACTTAAAAGCCAACATTGAAATGAATATAAAATCAGGGCTGTAATTTATTTGGCAACATGCCTCATTTTAGACATCAGGTCAATATTCCTGCCTTCAACCCCAGTGAATTATATTGGAAATTAGCAACCAAATAATTGAAAAAATATTCCAGATCCCAGACGTCAGATGTTAGCGCAGGGTAAAGTGGTATGGCAAAGGGTAGTGGAGTGGATGAGACAGGGACAAGTGCAGAGACAGAAGGTGTAACAGTGGAGGCAGCAAGTGAAGCTACAGGTCACCCACTATACCAGAGAAAGCCCATGTGACAATGTAGGTAATTATAATATTGACTTCAAACATAATGCATTCATTTCAGTTGATCCCAAGCACTGGAAATCTGAGTAGAACCCACAGTGGCATTACATGCCACAGTTCAAGTCATGGCTGTACCTCACAAGTATGGTACATGTGATGATGAGGGCTGTTAGCATCTGTGTTGGAGCTTTAAAATTTTACCACATTTCATTGATCAATGGCTTTATGTATTATTTTTAGTTAATTTATTCTCAAGAAGGTTTTGTCACGTGTGAAGGCAAAAAAAGGCACGGCACAAAGGGTCTTTATTAAAGTTGGAGCTCTTGTGTTCTGTTAAAATTACTTGGAGCGACACATCACCTCTGAGCCTCATAAAGCATGGAAAAACAAGCGTCACTAGCATCTGGTATGGTATAATTTATCTTATGCAATTACATAAATTAAAAATTAACAATTAGTTCCTGTTTTCTTTTTATAGGTAACTCAGTGGTGCAGGCCTTCAAACCCAACATTATTGTTGAACATGAAGCCATTACAGGAGGATTCAAGTGTCTGTATTCGTTTGTTAAAAACAAAATAGCACATCACACCAACTACCCAAAACTACTGAGTCTGGCTGAGGTTTAGGGGTGTGACTATTTTACCAAACTGAAGGTAAACCTGATTTAAACGTTTGCCAGGTCTGTAACTGATCCAATGCATACAGTATATGATGCATATGGTAAACTGTTACTATGTCCAGGCAGGTGGTACACGACCCCCTGGGTCCTATCCCAAATTCATCAGGATCTGGATGACCCGGTTAGACCTGGGTCCTTCAAAATTACTGAGCAACTTACTTTTGACCCATTTTTCTGATAAAATGTTTTATTGTCATCCATTATTGGAAGTCCTTTCACCTTACACCACAGGCCTCATCAGCTATCTCGAGAGAAAATTTGAGAAACTCCACATCCTTGGAGCTTTCAGTGTCTTGGGTCCACAGGCACCAACCTTGAATGATGCTGCCAACACTGCCCACCTACAGACCCTCACAAACAAATTCCTCCCTGGACAGGATGCCACAGTTGTCCAAGAGTGGATTTGATGAGTGGACAGACATCTACCCTTGCCGAAGTCAACTGGCTGCAGCTGCTCAAGACATCCCTGTGTCAAGTGTAAATTGTGAACGAGACCATTCGGCAATAAACAGGTTAAGCGATTTTATACCATAATGCAAGAGAGCAAAATGTGAAAATTGTTAATTTTCCAAAATGGTTGTGCAAGTTTGTTTCTATTTCAGATCAACCCTGATCTGCGAAACAAACTTCAAGGAGAGCCCCTTGCTGCATGTTTGCCCCTGAAGCCCTTCCATACAGGCAGGCCTTAGAAATGTTTTTTCAAAGCAAAGAAAGATTAATTGGTCAAACAGAAGATACATTCTTTTTTAAGTTATGTTGATATTGAGAATATACAGAGGTTGGACAATGAAACTAAAACACCTGGTTTCAGACCACAATAATTTATTAGTATGGTGTAGGGCCTCCTTTTGCAGCCAATACAGCGTCAATTCATCTTGGGAATGACATATACAAGTCCTGCACAGTGGTCAGAGGGATTTTAAGCCATTCTTCTTGCAGGATAGTGGCCAGGTCACTACGTGATACTGGTGGAGGAAAACGTTTCCTGACTCGCTCCCCCAAAACACCCCAAAGTGACTCAATAATATTTAGATCTGGTGACTGCGCATGCCATGGGAGATGTTCAACTTCACTTCATCAAACCAATCTTTCACCAGTCTTGCTGTGTGTATTGGTGCATTGTCATCCTGATACATGGCACCGCCTTCAGGATACAATGTTTGAACCGTTGGATGCACATGGTCCTCAAGAATGGTTTGGTAGTCCTTGGCAGTGACGCGCCCATCTAGCACAAGTATTGGGCCAAGGGAATGCCATGATATGGCAGCCCAAACCATCACTGATCCACCCCCATG
>JAHUTJ010076361.1:0-12185 GCA_036250325.1 Characodon lateralis
ACCAATACACACAGCAAGACTGGTGAAAGATTGGTTTGATGAACATGAAAGTGAAGTTGAACATCTCCCATGGTCTGCACAGTCACCAGATCTAAATCTTATTGAGCCACTTTGGGGTGTTTTGGGGGAGGGAGTCAGGAAACGTTTTCATCCACCAGTATCACGTAGTGACCTGGCCACTATCCTGCAAGAAGAATGGCTTAAAATCCCTCTGACCACTGTGCAGGACTTGTATATGTCATTCCCAAGACGAATTGACGCTGTATTGGCTGCAAAAGGAGGTCATACACCATAGTAATAAATTATTGTGGTCTAAAACCAGGTGTTTCAGTTTCATTGTCCAACCCCTGTAGAGTGGCGGTTGCTAGGCAACGCTCGCACGTATACTCAGCGGTGGGAAAAAAATATCAATGTAAATAATAGGGCCGTCAAAATAGCCACTGTGGTAGTTAGAGGTAGAAATACTTAGATCTTTTATTTACTTTGTTATTTTTCTAAAATAGAGACAAAAGGAATACAAAAGACACAGGTTTAGAAAAAGCCAGGAAGATAAGAGTCTTAATAAACCAGATTTATGGCATGTCAAACTTACAAAACCGTCAAATTGACGGCCCTGGGAGTTCGTGTTAAACCCCAATACCACAGTCTAAGCCAAAAAAATAAAAGACTTTAAACACAACTTAGACTTAGTCACTTGACTGGTCTGAGATTTGAGTCTTATTAGCAGTTTTTATCACATATAATAAAATTTTAAAGGAATTTTCTATGTGCGCTACAGTTCGCAGATTCCGCTCATGCTTTGCGTTGAAACAATGGGCTTGATTTATTAGGTAGGGAGGTTTGTGAATTATAGGCTGTTAATGGCTCACACCAATTTGTTCACGTTAGCTGTAGCTTCATAATAATGACAACACCAACTCTCCAAATGAACACTGTTTTGAATGACTTTGGATCATTTCAGAGCAAAATAAACTTATTTTAGTTTTGACATTCTGTTACTGTTATGCTAATTATTTCATTACAATGATACTTTTAGATGAAAATATCAAAATAAAAGCACTTCCTGTTCCATTTTTCTTAAGTGTAACCCTTTTTTATGTACTTAGTACACTTTGCCTGTACCTGTACTGTGTTTCTAAGAACAAACAGTACAGGTTTGGAATTCTATCCTACAACTATGCAGAGTTAGAGATGCACTGGATGTCGTGGATTTGATGAGAAAATGTTTATTTCAGATATTAGAGACTTGAGACTTGATTGGAGGTAGACTTAAAAATATGCCTTGGACTTGCCCCTCAAACACTTGAGAGTTTGACTTGGAAAAAAGTAGGCATCCTAAGTTGCCTACCGATCTACATATCAGTGTATGAATGTGTACGTGTGGCAGGTTGTAAGTGTAAGCAGGGCTTACACTTGTAAGTGTAGCAGGGTTAATGTTGGTCCAGTGTAAACATACTTTGAGGAATCTCTATGACAAGAGAAGCACTACATTGTTTTACATTATTTACCATTTACAGACATAGGTGATCACTGCAATGTTAAAATATACAATACATACAACATGTATAATAACAGCAGATATAAAGAGGTTCCATTCAAATCATGGGATCCAAAACACAATAGAAAAATTATTGTAAAATTTACAAAATACTGTTTTTATTTTGCTTTCTCAGTGAAAAGGCTCTTCTTTTGCCCAAGTATACAAAAGACAAATGAAGCTATATAAAAATCAGTTAAGGCCTTTTTCATGTGACAATAATTTACCTCAATAACATAAGCAAAATAACATTCCTCCTAAGTTTATTCACATCAGTTTTATTCCTTTCGTTACAGATCACAATAGTGAAAGCTAGTCCAGGCTGTGAGCAGCTTTAGTTGCACACCCTGGAGTGTGTTGAGCACAAAGTTCATTCATGTTTTATATCGAGGTGTAGCAGTCTACATGGGTTGGCAACACAGAGCACAAAGGGGTCACACAGCCAGCAAGAAGTGCCTTGCCCCATACCTGCCTGATTACCAATTACGGCTGTGCTCTTCAGCTGAGGTTTGAGCCAAACAACCGGTTTCATCCTAATGAGACAGAGGGTCAATGCTGTGCAGCTGACGTCAGCATTCTAAATACCAGAGTATATCAACCTGTGTGTTTGGTATGCACTTTGTCTAGTAATATCAATACCAAAGAAGAGGGAGCAAGAAAAACAACAAAAAGGCAAAACACAAAGAAGAGACAAGAAATGGCTGAATGGAAAGACACAAAGGCAACATCCAGTAAGACTTTGATATCAGTGTTACCAGCTAGTGTCTTGAGGGACTTCTTGATCCAGGCTTTTTAACAGGCGATGGCTAACCCACGGTACATTGTGGTTGAAAAACTGAACAAGAACCCGAATAAATCCTAAATATTATTATCTAGAAGGGCCATGTGAAACTAGAAAAAAAGGAAGAAAAAAAGAAAAGTTGAAAGGTCATGTGGTCCCAGTGATTATTGTAATTGTGACCCTAAACTTGTAGAGCAGCTACAGCAGATTCCAGGAACAACCCCACATCTCTGTTTGGAAGGTCAAGCCACAGCAGTCATTGTGTAAAATATTTTGATATTCCGAAGAGTTTATGGCTTAGTCAAAACCCTGCATTGCAGCTGTCAAAATAAGGTGAGATCTTTCCAAGTAATCTATGCAACATTTTGTAACTGCTCACAGTTAATTCCATAAAAGTTACAATAAATACCCTTAAGTGTAATCCATGCAATAATTATTAAAATACACAGTTGAAGCAGTGGGGAGTGAAACAAGCATGGGGCTGAGAGACTGGAGAGGCTTGTGTGGAGCCACATATTATCTGCCACATATTATCTGTCTTATCTTTTGGAGAAGTATAAACAAGTATCCAATGATGCATGATAATCTTTTCTATTCTTTTACAAGTATTAAATGCAATCAGTAATCTTTGATTAACTAGTTAAAAGATGTATGATTGAAATGGGAGAGTAAGAACTGAGAATTAGAGTAAAAAACATTAAGGTTTGACATTCTCAATCAGCTATATATGAAAGAGATATAACGTTAATCATTTGTGAAGCATGAATAAAAAGAATGAAGTGATGGTTTTGTAACNTTTACATTATCAATCAGCTATATATGAAAGAGATATAACTTTAATCATTTGAGAAGCATGAATAAAAAGAATGAAGTGATGGTTTTGTAACTGTGTTTTAAAGTAAATGCTGAAAGCTGAAGAATGGAATGTGTGATACTGTGTAAAGTTTAAAACTGAGCAGATTAGAGAAAGAACTGTAGGATGACTGGGAGTGCCGAGAGCCAGCTGCATGCTGACAGCAAACTTTTTCAAGGCTAACGGGAGGAAGAGAGGATGAGTCTACAGCCAGCTGAGTGGCTATTACCAGCATTTCCAAGGCCGGAAAACAGCATCAGTAGGTCATGATGACCATGACTAAAGTATTGAGCAATAACCAAGAAGCTGAGCTGAATAGGTTGCGCAATAACTGAGAAGCCTAATAAGGCCCTGACTGGTGAAAGCATCAAGCACCATAAAAACAATGCTGAGAGCAGAAACGGGGTTGTTTCCTCACAGAAGACCAGCGAACAAGATCGGTGAACAGCTGATTGCTCTAAGTTTCAGGCTTCTGGAAGTCATGAATCAACCTTATTTATGTCTCCGGGTTTTCTTCAACTCTTCAGCCTCTGGAAACTACTGTCTCCAGTTGAAGAAGGGCAGGACTTTTGTATGAAGGCTGTCAGAGGCTAGGTGAGTCATTTCCCGACACCAGCTTGAACAGAACTTTCAGTAAACCTGCTTAGTAAGACCTTTCAGGTTTAGGGAAGTCCGGACCCGTTGGATGGAGAGCTGGATTGAGCAATCCCTTTAGACATAGGGAAGTAGGAGGGAGGGGTTAGCTCATTGGACAACGAAAAGGGCAATAATTATGTTTCTTCTCCTTCACAAATTGATTCTCTTGTTCACGGTGTTACTTCCTCATTGCGTGGTGCATTAGACGATGCAGCCCCCTTGAAAAAGAAGGTAATTATTTATAGGAGGCGGGCTCCCTGGTTTAATTCAGAGCTGCGTACTTTAAAGCACAATGTTTGAAAATTGGAGAAAAAATGGTGCTCTACACACCTAGAGGATTCCTAGCCTGGTTATTCTGGAGGTTTCTTCCAGTTAAAATGGGGTTTTTCCTCTCCACTGTTGCTACATGCATGCTCAGTATGAGGGATTGCTGCAAAGTCAACACCAGTGACCATCCCACTGTCGCTACATACTCATCCAGGAGGAATGAATGCTACAAGTCACTGACTCGATGCAATCTGCTGGGTTTCCTTAGATAGAAAAACGTTTTAACCAATTTGAATCTGAAACTGAATCTGACTGCACTGTTTGATAGTTCAGAATAAGTGGAATGTATGTACCTGACTTGAAATCTGTATGTTTAGATTGAATTGACTTTGTGAAGTGCCTTGAGACACCATGTGTTGTGAATTGGCGCTATATAAATAAAACTGAATTGAACTGAGCGCTGTGTTTGCAATCCGTGCACGCAGATTACTCAGTGACATCTGTCGAGAGTTTGGACATGTTCCTTAGTGTAACAAAAAACTCATATTAAAAGCTGTGAAGTACACTGATTAAAACATGGCAGTGCTTTAAGTTTATATACTACCACAGATCCACTGAACTTACCTGTTGCGTCCAAACTCTCGACAGATGTCACTGAGTAATCTGTGTGCTATTGACATGTCACTATGCAGCAATGTTTGAATAAACAGTTTGATCATTAAGCTGGAAATTGCAATTTACTCCGAATAAGATAAATTAGTTATTTTTGCTCAAAGAATTAAGATAACAATTTGCATAGACATTTCTGAGTAGAATCGAAGGAAAATAAAAAGGTTAGATTTACTAAAAGAAGTCATTTTTATGAAATTAAAATGAAGCTTGTAGAGGACAAAACAATTAATGTTGCCTGTACTAAAGTAATTGAGTTTGCTTAACTAAAGAAGTCTTGTGGCAGGTACCCAATAATTTAAATTGAAATAACTTTTAAAAAATCTATGCAAATTGTTACATCAATTTTTTTACGTTGAGATCGCACATCTTTTTTTGAGTTCAAGTTTACCTTGCTACCAGATACAGTGAGGGGGGTGGGGTGGCAAGGGAGGTGTAATATAGCTAAAGCTCACTGTTAAAGAGCTGCTGCGAATGTTTCAGTGCACTATAACCTACGTTACACATACTGAGATGCCATGCTGCAACCATGTTCTATAAAACATGTATTACTAGAATGGCTACTAAGGAACAATCACCCGACTTTACCCTTTTTCTGAGTTCTACTGTGTAGATTTGCACATTTCATCTAACTGTTTAAAGCTCATACCTCACAGATACCCCCAAGTCCTATACCTCCCTCCTATAAATCCCCAAATGTAGTGTTACTGTAACATTCTGTTAATTTGGGCATTTTACTACAAAGATGATTTTTTTGGCACCCATTAAAGAAGGGGCAGAGGAAAAACCACTTAATGATTGTTTCATAACACAAGACATCTGAATGTTGCACATAGGCTACTACAGGTTAATGACATTTGACTTTTACCACAGACACTTGTCTCTGGAACAGCTGTGGAACTGATGTGATCACATGGTTGTCACAATTGCACTCCAGTAAACAAAGGGACATTTCTTTCAACTTATCTTAAGAGACACTTTCACTTGGGGAAGTGGAATAAACAGTAACAGTGCAAATGGTTCAAACAACTAAAGAAGAGGAGGTAGCTGATCTCAGTTTAATACTGATGCTTTCTCAACTTAAGCCTCCTCCTTTCGCCACCCCTGACACCTCCTCCCATCCGACAGCAGCTATAAAACAATCGCAATTAGACCTCCATCACTGTCAGGGACATAAACATCCTTCAAGTGTCTCTGTTTATCTGACTCGCTAAGGTGGATGCATATACTCTGAGGGGTGAGTGCTTCAGATTGAAATGGTTTGATGGTGTTTGGCGCGATCAGTGTGTGGGTCAGCTCTCATCTGATTGCTTTTGTGACATAACAGAGCTCGTGTCAGCGGAGATGTTGGCAGGTGCGTTAGTTCTGGGTACCATCCTCACAGCTTTACCAGGTATGAAGGAAATGTCAGCATTCTTGAAAAACTTGTTTTTTCTGTGCATTCCGAAAACTAGAAATGAACAAGACGGGGAGTTTTCTGATTTTTGGACGGAAAATTCTTAAGTTAAAGATTAGGGTTTTTTTTTTATTTAGGACCTATATATTACAGTTTTAAGTATAAAAACTAAGTGATTGACTTTTAAGAGCCATTATGTCCACAATGTTCTGCAGCCAGGTGCCCTTGTCTTTACACTCAGGTTTATTTATAAGTATTGATTGTCTTTTGTGCAAGGTAGTCAGGCAGGCCCACAGTCAGCAGCACAGGATGACACCATGGCTGCACACCAAGGAGAACGCTTCCTGCTTAACTTTTAAATGCTGCTTTCTCAGATCTGTCATTTGAAGCATCATAGAAAAATAATTGGCCATGTACACTACTTGTTGCATGTCATTACCCTGTATACATCCACAGACAACTGAAGACAATATGTTGGAATATGTGTTGATTTATGTAAGCTGGTATATTTGTGTTTACCTCAAATCTTTTGTTTTTGACTATTTTGTTATGCGTAGTTGTTCTGCTAAGGTTCCTAATTTAGGGCTCTGAGGTCTAAAAGATTAAAAGCGCAGTTTGTGTCTCTTAGGTACTCAGAGCAGGTGGAGTGTGTCATTTTCTAGAAGGGTGATCTGTGTGTGGTCAGGAACTACAGTGACTCTGCCATGCCGTTATGACTACCCATCAGGTAGGTTATTTTTTCATTTTGCATTTCTTTAGATGATGTTTTGTGTAAACAAATAAATGTACTTGAATGGGATTCTATGTGACAGACCCTCATAAAATATTTGATTATTGAGGAGTAGAAGGAAAGTCTTTCTTTTATTTATTTTTTTAACAGTACAAATCTGAAACATTTGTTGTGCTTATGTATTCACCAATCTCTCAGGCAATGCTTTGTAGAACCAGCTTTAACTGCAATACATTATGGAAGTCTTTTTAAGTAGGTCTCTACCATCTGGGAAATACTATAGTGGAAAAATATGTGTTTTCCAAATTAGCTTGAACTCAGTCAGAATGATAGGGGAGCATCTATAAACAGCTATTTTCAAATCTTGTCACAGATTCTGGGCTAGATTTATGTCTGGAGTTTTACTGGGTCATTGTAGCACATCAATATGCTTTGATCTAAACTGTTCCACTATAACTCTGGTTGTATGCTTATGGTTGGTGTTGTCTGCATGCTCGTTACTTTGATCCATCTATTTCCCCATTATGTCTGATCAGCTTCCCTGTCTGCTGAAGAAAAACATCCCCACAGCATAATGCTGCCACCATCTTTTTTCACCTGAGGGAACATGATGAGCCAAGTTAATTTTCAGCCACACAAAAAGCTTTCAAACTAGGCCAAAAAGTTGCATGTTATTAATTACCTTCTGGAGGTGGTTCTTTGCACTAGAAGTTATTTAATAGGGAGGGGTGTAAATACAAATGCATGACACACTTTACTTGTTTACTTTTTGTTAAAGAATTGTGAAAACTTTGTTGTGCTGGTGTATCTCATAAAATTCAAATTAAATACATTGCTGTTTATGCACGATGGTGCAGTTGGTAGCACTGTCGCATTGCAGCAAATAATGTTCCCCCGGCGGGGGGTCTTTCTGCAGGGAGTTTGCATGTTCTCCCCGTGCATGCATTGGTTCTCTCCTGGGTCTCCGGCTTCCTGCCACAGTCCATAAACATGACTGTTAGGTTAACCGGTCTCTCTAAATTGGCATTAGTTGTGAATGGGTGTGTGCATGGCTGTTTGTCCTGTATGTCTCTGTGTTACCCTGCAATTGACTGGTGACCTGTCCAGGGTGGACCCCGCCTCTTGCCTCTTGCCCGTAGACTGCTGGAGATAGGCACCAGCTCCCCCGTGACCCACTATGGAATAAGTGGTATAGAAGGTGAATGAATGAATAAATGAATGCTGTTTATGGCTCTAATGTATATAATAAGTGAAAGGTTCAATTGTAATTTGGACAAAAAAATTAAAACTACTATTCTACTCTTTAACAGTTTATTATGTCCATTTCATCTACATTTTGCCTCCAAAAAATACATACTTGTGGACAGTACGCTCTGTTATTCTGGATATGTTCAAGTGAACAACAACTGTTTGTAACACTCTCTAGGTCACACAGTGAGGCGGGTTATGTGGTTCCGTGTGTCTGTTGAGGGTCGCAGAGAGTTTGCCCACCACACCGACCCCAACCAGATCAGTCTGTCTTACCATGGACGCACACGGTGAGAAGAACTGCAAGTAATGATATTTTTACAGTAAAATGATGTTACTCAAATGTTGACTGTATTCTAGCTACATTGGGGGCAGCTATTCAAGCTGTTCGATCCAGATTCGGGGTGTGAAGCTGAGCGATGCGGGTCAGTATCACTTCAGATTCGAGACAGACCTACCGCTGGGGAGATGGACCTCCCCTGACACCATTACCCTGGATGTAACAGGTAGGTGAACAGAAACTAAAGCTGCTGAGACATCTCATCTTATGGCCTTTAAAGTTATAGTATATTATAACATCGGACGCCATCATTCTTTGTGTTTGTCTCTGTGTTTCTCAGACCTCCAGGTCCAGGTGCATCCAGCCAGGCCTGGCAACATGTTTGGATTTGGAGAAACAGTCTTTGTAGGATGCCAGGCCAGAGGATGTGCTGCCCCAGGGAGAAGCCTGGCACTGTATAGGTAATTTTTATTTTATTTAAATTTTTTAGTTAGTTCAGATCAATTAATTTATACACCACCAATTCACAGCCAATGTCAAGTCACATAACTTTCTAAGACAAACAGATCCAATTCATATCCAATTATATAGAATCTGGTTCTGTCCAAATTTTGTTTATTATAATCCTGAGATAAAATTCAAATCAAATTGCAGACAATGTGATTTCATCCAAATTATAATACAACCCAGTCAAATCCAGTCCATCCTACATTGCAGGTAGGTATAAAGTTGTCTGTCTAAGGAAATCCAGCTAATTTCATGAAAACTGTTGACCTTGCAAGAGTTCCTCATCATAAAAGAGCACATGGCAGGAATGGAGAGGACAACACAGTTTTTACTGAAAGAAAACCTTCAGCAGAATCAGCTAAGTCAGAGCAGCGATCTGCTGTGATCAGACAGGAGTTGAGAGGAAAGGAAGAAGACACGAAAAGATAAATAATTATTAGGCCAAGATTACCTTTAGAGGAAAATAAACACAAATAAGGTACACAGAGTTATGACAGCAATAGTCCAATACAATAGTTTTATGCAGGGAAGGCAGATAAAGCAAACCATGAGTACTTTCTGTAAGAAAAACAAAGAGAATCCAATCAGTTAATGGCAGCAATAGTTCTGTCAGTGACTCTGTCCAGGAAACGGCTAAACACAGAAACCCTGGTTCAGGTGTATCTTCTTTGGATGCAAAAATCAGGGAGTAAACAAAGAAATGGAAGACAGTTTTGAATTTACAGTTCAGATGTTGGAAAAATCCTTGTGTGTTAGTTAAATACATAAGGCAAAAAGTTGTAACTTATGGGGGATTTTTTTAAATCCATACTTTTAGGTAATTTTGGCAGGGAAAGGCATTTTATGTTGTTCTTGCTGCTCCAAACGCACCAAAGGTGTACTGTTCTTTAAGATCTGCTTTGTTGTTGCCAACACAAGTGTTAACTTTATGGCTCTATGTTACGTTTTTGCAGTTATGTAATTGCATGACTGTTCTAGAAAATGACACTGTTATTGTAAAACAACTAATATGGCAAAGCCTGTGAGCTAGTCCAGGCAGTCAACCCGAGCTGTGCTGCTGCTTCACGTTGGGATAATGATTATTGATT
This sequence comes from Characodon lateralis, assembly GCA_036250325.1. Taxonomy (NCBI): domain Eukaryota; kingdom Metazoa; phylum Chordata; class Actinopteri; order Cyprinodontiformes; family Goodeidae; genus Characodon; species Characodon lateralis. The sequence continues at coordinate 9,993 of JAHUTJ010076361.1, forward strand.
AATTAATATTTGTCAATAATTATAATTGAAAATCATAATTTGAGAAAATTAATTTCTTAACTAAAAATCCTTATTTATGAATCTGGTGTTGTAATTGGGCTCAAAGCCCTTGATAATTAAAATTATTAAATTCTCAGTAATAGCTGATAACTATTACTAGATGGCACTATTTAATCAACCGTTTCTGCCAAAACGTGGGGAACTTTAATCTTATTTTGACTGACAAATCACTCTTGCACAAAATAAACACAAACGCCTTCTCTTTAGCTACGTGAATATTAATTAAATCAACAGCCTGATCCACCTCGCTTTTCCGATTCAATAATCTTCACCTAATCAAACATGCAAAGTTCTACACAAAAGGGTAAAATATCTAACGAAACAAAATAAAACAGCCTTGAGTGTGGATGAAATCAAACCAGCAGTTATGACAGTTATGGTAAAATACAAGAGTATTATGCTAAGCGAAGCTTTGAGTGTAACTTCCCACACCAGGCGTCAATGGTCATAAAACTTCAATGGGCTATGTACTAATGGGCTATGTACTAATGTACGTAGCCCATTAGTCTTCCTTATTCTTTAATTCTGCTTAGTAGTTTAGTTGGGTTGTTTTAGCATAGTAAAGAGTTTGATTGAAATATGTTTGACTTTGAGTTGACTTAATTTTGTTAATAAATTCCTGTATTTTAAGAAATTGTGTGAATTCATTACATGAATTCATGTGTGTGCAGAGTTGCTATTCAATAACGTCAGAGCTTGGCCTTATTGGTCTGGTATTCACAAGACAACCCTTAACAGACCGAAATATTATTTAATAAGATATTGAAGTATTAATATTAAATAATATATTCATATTCATAATTACAACATTATATTGTTTTGTTCTCTATACCATTCTAAGCATTGTTATGGACTGTGGGGTAAAATATTTACCGTGGAGTCATTAGTCCCTGGGTGCTATCAGAACAGTACATGCCTGGCAAAGTATTCGTTGTCATTGACCCCCCTTAACAGTCCAAGGCATTTGGACTTCGGATAGGTCACAGGTTTGGCTACATGCTGACACTCAGCTGATTAAGAGAGTAAAGCTTTCTGGTATTACATCAAAATGAGACTTTCCCACAGTAAACTGACTAGATTTGATGTCCTAAAGTTGGCATAATGCCAGATTTAACACATATTTTCTTTCACTTTTTCTTTCCAGCCCGTATCTTCTAACCGCTAATGGCGTGCAATCATAAGTTTGCCATCAGTTCCTTTGTCATGTGATGTTTTAACACAGAAACGGACTAAACCTCGGCTCATACGAGAAATGGATGATCATTAATCGCTTTGACCAGCAGCACTCAGGAGCATACACCTGCCGACCAATCCCGCCGCAGAACGTACAGTCACCGTCTGTCTCTCTGACGATGGGACGTAAGTCAGCCACACAAAACAGAAACTTTTTATCATTTCTAAAGTTTCATACAGCAGATATGCATCTGGAAATAATGGAAAGGAGATTATTGTGTTTGCTTATAAACCAAGTGGTTCATGGCTGAGGACAAGTGTCTTGTAATTTGAAGAAAGCATGAAGCAGTGAAAGTTTGATTTTAAAACATAGGCTGTGAATGATTCACTTTTAGTATTTTTATATGTGTAGTTAAAACTGTTTTGATTTAATTTTTATTATGATTCTTTCCTTTCAAATACTTGTTTTCTCCATTGCTTCTCACTGTAGATAGTCCTTGCACCACTTCCATTGCAGTGTTTCCTGCCGGAGAGTTGTCAGAGGGGGGTTCAGTCACTCTGACCTGCAGCAGTGATGCAGCTCCACCTGTTGAGAGCTTTGCATGGTTTAAAGGTAGACAGCAGTATGTTTGGAGACTTAACTGCTGAACATTGGCTGTATTGTCAAGTGCCTGAAGGGCTATACACACTCATTTGCATCCCTGGTAAAGATATGGAAAATAGATTAATCTTTTATCGCAGTGGCATAATCTCACACTGAATAACTGAGATTAATCTAAACTTTATTTTGAGGACTTAGCATACACAGAAGAATCTTTTGTTAGGGCTTGCGAGATATTGGACCCCAGAATGCAGACGAGCAGGCATCGTGATGGTAAGTGAAAAAAGGTTTAATTACGAAAACTCACACTCAGCAGGAGGCAGGAACAAAACAAACGGGCAGGCAAGACAGGCATGGCA
>JAHUTJ010076364.1:0-12174 GCA_036250325.1 Characodon lateralis
CAACCACCCAGACCTCTCAGGTCTTCTGGCTCAAATCTACTCTGCATACCCAGAACCAGAACCAAACATGGAGAAGCAGCTTTTAGTTCTTATGTTCCACTAATCTGGAATAAATTGCCAGAAAACTGTAATAGCGCCGAAACCCTAATTTGCTTTAACTCAAGATTAAAAACGTATTTGTTTAGAGTGGCCTTTGACAGTGTTATCTAAACATTATTAGTTAAGTTTTCAGTCCAATTTTCCTTTAGTTTTCTTATCCATCATTCTATTCTCTTTATTTTTTTTTATTACCTCTGTTGTTTGATTTTCTGTATCATTGTAATGTTTTTCCTTATGTACAGCGCCTTGAGTGGCTTGTTGCTGAAAAGCGCTATATTAATAAACTTGACTTGACATGTTTTGTTTCTCCAAACATGGTGCTATGCATAATGGATAAACGTCTCTTGTCGGATGTGTCCAAGGGACCTTGTTGCAGAGGTTTTGTGGTTCGTTTAGACGTAACTTTGCAAACATAAGTTGTGCTGCTATATTATTTTTAGAGATAAGAGGCTTTCTTCTTTAACCTATCCAAGCAAGACAAACTTCAAGTTTGATAGCTAAGCCAAATGAGGTCCATAGAGTCAGAAGAGAGTTTTGGGTTTTGGCTCTCTTGAATGTTTCCACTTGGTGATAATCTCTCTTTCAGTTGAAGGGTGGACCGGAATAATAATATAATACTTCCCATATTGATGAGCAACAGTTGCTTCTCTGGGGTCTCCACTCTGTGGTCATTGTATTACCATGGACGTGCATGCTCCAAAGCACCAAACATCCAAAGGCCAGCTTTTACAGAGGTTCTCACAGTGATTATGATCAGTTAATTTAGTAAATTTGATTTGTGGCATCTAATGTACTGTCCTTCTTTCTTTTTTTAGTTTTTTTATTTCTGTGGCACACGTGGCTTTTATTTTATAAGTTGATCGACAGTAAATGGGGTGGGGAGAGAGAGGGGAAGACATGCAGCAAAAGTCAATGGCCTGAGACTCAAGCCTATGACGGCTGCGCCGAGGACTGTGGCTTCTGTACATGGGTCGCACACTTTACCACTGCGTCACTGCCACTCCCAATACTTTCCTACTAAAATCCATTGTAAGCAGCAATGGTGTATTTAGTTTTTCACCCAACTGAATTGATAATCATGAAAAGCTTTGTTTTTCTATATAAATGTACACCCTCATCATCTGACACAACATTATGCTTTCGGTGATGGAGCATTCAGTGTGCCAGCCTCTACTTAGTATAATGTTCTCCCTCCTCTTTTGCACCAAGACATTTAATTCAGTTTAGTTTTTCCCTCTGCTCTCCTTTTCATTACAGTTTGTTTTGTGAAGCATGTTTGGGTCTCTTTAAAGGTACTATACAAATTAATATTAATAATTTGTCTTCTGTTCTGAAGACAGATCTTTAGTTCTGATAGAACCAGCTTTAAATTAAGCTGATCGAGAAGCGCACTCATTCTTTCTTTCCCAGCTCCATTAATCAGCTCTTCAGAACTTCAGTCATCCTGGGAAATGAAGAGCAAATTTAGCTGACAAAAAAAGAGCTGCCCTCTCATCCCAGTCTGCCCTCCCATATGCCATGTCTGTCCACCCTCTAATGATTTAATTCAGCTCTGCATCCAACATTTAAAGGATGCTGAAAAGGTTTAATCTTATTCTCACGTGTGGGCTTGATTTATATTGGCTCTATCTGGGATAGCCCCATAATGTAGCGTTACAAGGTCGAACTCCCAACCCATTTGCTGCTCCTCTTCCCCTTCTCTCTTTGGTTGCTTTCATATAGCTGAATAGCAACCCTTAAAGAAAGGCCAGCAGAACCACAAAAAGGCGGCAAGTAATCTTTAAATTGACAGAATTGGTTCCAAATTACTGCAAAACAGTTGGTAAATACTTTTCTGTTCTTATATTAGCACAGGTATTCATCAATGTTAAGCTACTAAGACAAAGGCAACAGATGCATGTCAGTAAAGGTAATAACATTGTATTAATGCACAAAATCCAGTGTTGAAGTAAAAGGTTCTCTTACACTGCTGTGAAAAGTATTTTCCCTTGCTGTTTTGTTACACTTAAAAGTTTCAGTTTAATAAACAGATTTTAATTTCAGACAAACAACGTGGAAATAATGATTTCATTTAATAAGTGAGTTATTTATAATTAACTATTTTTTTACCTGATTTACTAGCCTCATCCAGCCTGATGAGGGCCTGATTTGCTGAATCAAGAAAACACTTAACAAGAACTTGTCGGTCAGCATGAAGTAGGCTAAAAGATCCTTGTTAAGGTTTGTAGTGAAGTTCAGGTAAAAGGCTCAATTCTCAAAATATTTAAATTGTATTTGGATCATGATACGTCTCTCTGAAGGAAATATAGGAAATTGTTTTTACAAAGCATGAAAAGGACAAAGGGGATTCTTTTTAGGTTTCCAGCTTTGTTTCTCAGTGCTGTGAAAAAATATTTTTGGCCTTTTTACAGATTTGTTTTTTTTTTCACACATAAATCTTTCAGATCAGCTAACAATGTTTTACCTCACAAAGATACCCTGAGAAATGAAAAAGGATTACCACCTTTATTCAGGTAAAAAATTGTTATCCAAACTAACCAGGCCCCCAAAAATAAATCATGAATTAATTATGATTAACCACATTTTTTGGTTGGATTTCACTAGCTGCACCCAGGCCTGACTACTCCCAGACTTAAAAAAAACTTGTGTGACAGCTTGAAGTAGGCTAAAAGATTTTAAAAAACAGCATATCATGTCCCAAGCTAAAGAAATTCAAGAACAAATGCCTTTGACATCCATCGGCCTTAAAAGGGCTACAAAGCTCTCTCAGAGTAAGAGATGCTCCCCACAAATGGAGACAATTATAGAACAGTGGCGAACTTCCCATCAGTGGCCGGCCTACTAAAATTAAACCAAGAGTGCGTCAACGACTTATGCAGGAGGTCACAGAAGAACCATGAACATCTAAAGCTAGGTAAGTCTCGCTAACCTGAAATAATGTCAGAGTTCATGATTCAACAATAAGAAAGAGACTAAGCAAAAATGGCACCTATTGTAGGTTTCCAAGGCCAAAACTACTGATGGCCAAATGGAACACAACGGCCTGTCTCACACTGGTAAAGAATATCTTGGTGATCTCGGAGACTTTTGGAAAACATTTCTGTAGAGTGATGAGATAAAAGTGAACTCTTTTGACAATTGCCTTTTTACATACATGAGACAGAGACAGAAAAACAAACATATTTTCTTTGTTTCAATTTATTCGTGTCCTAACCCTAGTGGGTCTGGTTACCTTACAGTGTCAATGTCAGAAATGAAGTACAAAATAGGAAAAGTAGAATATTTTCTCTTTTACACAGATGTCTTTATTCAATTAATGGAACAAGGGAATGTATCTGGTTCAGGCAGCAAATTGGACAGGCCACGACTATTACAAAAAGACAAACAAAACTGAATAAAAACCAAAAAAATCATATTGAAACAACAAAAACAATGATCATCAGAATAAAAGATTTAAGATCCTAATGTGTCTACTACACTCAGAGATACAACAGTAGCCAGTTTCTTACATGCTGCATGCTTGTTGTGTGTGCATATAATTGTGCTGCCATGTGTTCATTTTGTGTTTGCATGTGTGTCTGTATTTGTTTGTATGCAGATGTGCTGTAGTTAAATTGAATGAGGAAAGGGGGAACGGTTAATTCCCAATAACCCCGGTGCCATGCATTTATATTCAGCCCCTTTTACTCTGATGCGCCTTGGTAAAATCCATTGCAACTGAGTACCTTCAAAATCTCTGTGTAAATCCAACTGTTCTGTAAAGGCCTCAGGGGTTGGAGAGTCGACATTAGAGAACAAACTGCAACATAAGGACCACTGAGCATAGCAAACAGGTCATGAATAAAGCTGTTTACCACAGAGTCAGGTTATAAAACAACATTTTAAGTATAATTTAATCCATCATCTGAATATGGAAAGAGGAAGGCACAACTGGAAAACTATGGTAACTCTGGAGAAGCTCCAGAGATCCACTGCACGTGTGGGAGAATCTGTCAACTGGACAAATAATAATTTGCACACCACAAAGTTGGCTTTTATGGAGTGGAAAGATTAAAGCCATTATTGAAAGAAAGTCATAAGAAGTGTTTTCTGTGGTTTACCACAAACCATGTCAGGAACACAATGTACATACAGGAGAAAGTGATCTGTTCAGATGAGACCAAAGTTAAATTTGTTGGCCTAAATTGCAATGTGTGGCAGAAACTAACACGCCATGTGAGCATGGCACTAACAGCATCATGTGGTGGGGATCCTTTTCTTCAGCAGGAACCAGGAATCTGGTCAGTGCTTATTGGAATACAGAAGACACTAAATCCAGGACAACATGAAAGAAAACCTAGTAGAGGATGCAAAAGCCTTTTTTGATGATCTCCATTCATTGTGAATAAGCTTGAGCTGTTTTACAAAATAAAATGGGTGAGAAAATGTTTGTAGATATGCAAAGCTGGTAGAAACATACATGATTTGCGCTGTAAACTTTAAAGGAAGGATGCAAGGAACTTTAAACCCTTGCATTTTTATGAATTATTGCAAGAACAGGATTCTTCCTCACTGTGTTGGTTAGGGAAAACCGCTGGGTAGCTGTGTTTGCCTCTGCAGCTGTCCTCAATGCAATGATGTATTTATCTTCATTTGACTTAAATGGTTTTATATATAAAAGAGTTGTGGGATGCAGGTATTAAAAGCTCACACATCAAAATTACCTTTTTGAACTTAATGAAATCAGTTTTATCCATCGAGTTTGTGTCCACTGCTTGTTTTTGTATTTTGTTTCTTCTAACTTTAAGCATAAACATTTTCCCAGAATTTCTATCCAGCTGTTTTTAAATCAAAGATACAAAGATTCCTAGTGTTAGTGCACCTAATCCTTTTCAAACTGTCCTCTTTATTTGCTGAATAAGAAACATGTTGAAAGATCTAAAGTAAATCTAATTCACTGCCCTCGTTCATGGCCACCTCCTGTCAAAAGGAATTTGAATCAACTCAAGCTGAGAGACTTCTTCCCTCTGACAGATGTTCTTCTACTAACCATGAGCTCTGCAGAGACTTCTCTGTGGAAAATTGTCTTTGCTGCTGCCCAGGAGAGGATTTATGAATGCCAACCTTTCACAAGCTGTTCCTCATCACACTCGTGATGAGACTCCTCAGAGGTACTGAGGTTGTGAGCGATATAAAAAACAGACTGAGAGTCTTAAAAAACAGAACTTTCATATTGACACTAATTAAGGTTCTCTGGAATAACCCAACAATTGCCCTTAGACCAGACAAAGGCAACAGAGGTAGTTTTTATGAACAAGGAATTATTTCTGCAACTTATATATATATATATATTACTTTATTGTAATCCTATAAAGATAATACATGAGGTGTTTAAATTGAGATTTTAATCATTAAAATCCTTGATTTATTGATTTATATAAAACAACTAACTAAGGTGACCAAAGCTCTTAACATTAAAATCACAAAATCAAAGTGAAAATCACTACAACATAAAAAATAGGAATCATAGCTAACATGTCACCATGCTACTTGGTATTAAAAGCCTGCCTGAAAAAAATAAGTCTAAGCTTAGATGTAAAGATGCATGTGTCAGTGGTTGGGTAAAGTTGATTCCACAGTGGGGGTACAGACACTAAAAAACTCCCTGTCACCCCAATCCTTAAGCCCTTAAAAGGCATCATCAGGTTGAACTGTAACCTTAATTCTTTTTTGTTTAGTATTAGGCTTCTTAACCGTGACCTGAGTCACCAATTCCGAACCTTAACATGTAAATGTGAGCTGGTATGACAATAAAAATCCTTGAATCCTTGATTAAACTTAAAAGTTTACCTTTTTGTGTTTGTATTATTGTTTTTCCCACTTTTGTACTTTGTAAAGTTGGAGACCCAAAAATTGAATGGACCAAATACAAACCTTTATCAGTAAGAATTGGATTTCTTTTAATGAACATGAGTATAAAACATGGACGTCTTGTAATTTCAGATGACATTTAACATAAACTGACAACTAGAATGTAAATAAACAGGTTGATCAATTAGACCCCTGTTAATCCTTCTTTTTACCAACAGTTTTGTAGAAAAATGTCTTCCTTTTGGTAAGCTGTGCTGTGTATCATGGAATTTCTTATTCCTAAATAATTGTGCTCTAACCCTGAATACAAGCCTTGTTTCAATTTTATTGCTTTGCCAGCTTTAATTGGTGAAAAGAAGGAAAAACAGCAGTGAAGGAGAACAACACCTGATTGTTTGAGGGAAGGGGCTTCTATAACGCCAGCAGTCTGAGCACTGAAGACAGTGTGAGGGCCTATTTCAAGAAGTTATTATTTAGGCTGTGTCCTTATCTGGGTACTGATGAATGTATGTATAGAAAACACTTAATCACAGGTTCAGGTTTCAAAGAATCCAGACATTTCTCCATGTTGTTATTAAATACAAGTCAGCAGCAGCTGTAATTAATTTTGCCTGTAAAATCTTTCAAAACCCATTTTCTTGGTGAAGCAATTAAATGGATTACAAAATAATGATAGATTTTGTTAGAGCTTAATTTAATCTTAATCGTTGAGTAAAACAAAGACTGAACTGTGCTAAGGAATAGTGAAATTAGAAAGTCTTTTCACATAATGGCTTCCAATTCCCATTTGTCTACCTGGTCAGAATTTCAGTCATATTTAGAAAATATGAATGAAATTAAATTGTCCACAAGTTGCAGTAAAACTGTTTCTTTCTGACTTATCTGGACTGTAAACAATTGCAAGAAAGCCTAAATTTAACCCCAAGGAATGGCTCGGTACTTTTGTACAGAATGATAATGCTGATTTTCATTCAGTTTATAGTGGTTTTGGCACCCTATTTGCTTGTGTTGTAACTTTTTTACAACTTCACACATCACACCTGTTTTCGATGTGGATAATTGTGATTTTCTTCCTGTAAATTTTATTTGTACTGCATTTGTGAGGAGAAATAGTGCATTGTTAATGTTCTAAATGTAGTTAGATGCTAAGTTTAAATGTTCTACTTTAGCTTTTGGACATCATGAGCTGCTTCATTACCAAACAGTAGCACTGGTAATGTTTATAGGCAAGGCAAGTTTATTTGTATCGCACATTTCAGCAACTAGACAATTCAAAGTGCTTTACATGCTGCAGTGGCATGCTAAAGGAAAGGAAAGAAAAGTTTGACTACAGGCTGAAATTAATGATGTTAATGATTGTTAATTGTTGAAATTGAACAATCAAAAGCAACTCAAAAAAGTGGGTTTTTAACCTTGGTTTAAAAGAACTCTGGGATTCAGCATTGTATGGACCCGCTGCAGTGTCTCCAGATATAAAACCTGAAAACAAATTTATCAAGTCATGCTTCTCTCCTAGTTTCCTACATGCCAAGCAACACATAACATAAATTCATCCGTTTCTCATACCAACCGCACTGCTTAGTCACTTTAATCTCTGTACTAACGAGTCGAGCTTTTTCCCTCTTACTACACACCCACTGCAGAACCACTGCTGCCCAAATAAAATTCGCTGTTGGATATTGTTTAATACCATTTCTTAAGCCAAAGGCACACATTGTTCCAGACCTGGATGGCAAACAGGACGTACTGGAGTTATGCTGGGAGGGTTGGAAAGAAAGGGAGCTGAGATCATGGGTCAAAGATTTCACAGAGTTACGAGACCACACAGGGAAAATACAATCATCTGGACCTGATGTCCTCAAATTTAAACAAAGTTACATACAACAAACAAATCAAAACCAGCTTGTTATTAAAGAAACCCATTTTATCAGTTTTTATCATTGCATCTTAAATCTGTAAACATCAGCTTCAATTGAAACTCTGACTGAAGTACATAGATCAGATGCAGATTGCAACTCCCAAATAAACACACGTTATAGTCAGCCGTCATGACTAAGCAAACATATTATTGAAAGCAAAACATGTTGTTGGCTCAAGATTTAATGTCTGTCCAGCAACACAGAATGAAATGTTTTTTTTTTTTTTTTTTTTTTAGCATCAACTGCCAATAAAAAGTTAACATTAGTCCAGGGTCTGAGTCCAATCTCTTTCTGATGTTTTGAATAAAACCCCATCCCAGCAGGACAAAGACAATGGTTCTATTTTGATTCACAATGCAAAATGTATTGCAACATTTTTGGTCTTTTGTGTTCCAGCTCAACGTTCTGTGCACATTTATGATTCAGTTATGCAGAGTTTCACATCCACTGGGCTGTGCAACAGTCTTGAGTCATCCCAATTTCATTTTTGTTCTCAGTCCAAGCAGTCAGTCTTTATTAAAATCTTTTATAGTGGTATTCAGCAGTTGTTCTTCAGACTTCCAAAGGCTATTTCTTCTGATTTTGGCTGTTCTTTGGTTCAGTGTTCTACCATGACTGAGGCAGCATGTTGTTTAGTATGTGGTGGTGGTTCAGTGTGTTTTAAAAAATAAGGAAACTATACACGTGAAGGACAAAAGAAGTGTCTCTCCTTAAAACTTTTTAACCATTTTGTCATGTTACAAGCGGTTTATATAACAGGCCAGCACAAAGTAGTGCAAAACTAAGAGGTGGAAGGAAAAGTGTACATGGTTAGCAAACATCTTTACATAAAAAAAGTGTGGTGTGCATTTGTAATTAGGCCACTTTACTCTGATGCCCCTAAATAACGTCCATTCCCACCAGTTGCCTTCAGAAGTCACCTAATTGGTAAAAAGAGGTAATTTGTATTTAATCTAATCTCAGTATAAATCCAGCTGTTCTTCGAAGGCCTCAGGGGGTTGTTAGAAAACATTAGAGAACAGCATAATGAAGATCAACGTACACAGCAGACAGGCCAGGAAGAAAGTTGAGGAGATATTTAAAGCAAGGTTAGATTATAAAACTATTTCTTAAGCAGAGAGCACCGTTCAGTCCATCATCTGAAAATGAAAAGAGTATGGCACAACTGCAAACCTGCTCAGACATGGCCGACAACCTAAAGCTAAATACTGGAAAAAATAGACTTAATCGGTTTAAGGTGGGAACATCTACCAACTGGACAACTAGTACTTATGCACTCCACAAATCTGGCTTTTATGGAAGAGGGGCAAGAGAAAAAAATCATTGTTAAGAAAAGACCAAAAGAAGTCCTGCTTGCTAGGCCTTGTAGGGGACACAACAAACATTTAGAATGAGGTGCTCTGGTCATATGAGACAAAGATTGAACTTTGTGGCCTACATGCAAAATACTGTGTATGGAAGAAAACCAACACCAGATTTTACCCTGAGCACAGCACCCCACAGTGAAACATGGTCGTGGCTGCATGGTGTGATTCTTTTCTTCATCAGGGACAGGAAAACTGATAAGAGTTGAAGGGAAGATGGACGGAGCTAAATACAGGACGATCCTGGAGGAAAACTTGAAAGCTGCAGAATACTTGAGACTTATATGAAGGTTCACCTTCCAGCAGGATGAAGACCCTTAACAAACAGCCTGACCTACAAGGAAGTGGTTTAGATCAAACTATATTTATGTTTTAGAATGACTCAGTCAAAGTTCAGACCTGATTCCAGCTAAGAATATGTGGCCAATCAAGAACTCAACTTAAAACGAGTAAAATAGCAGAATACATGACTGCTGAAACAACTTAGTTTGGCTGTTTGTGGTTTATTCTACCTGTACTTCATGCTATAGATTTCCTGGATTTCCTTCACTTTCTTTTTTTCCATACTTTCATTTTTTTCTTCCAAAACAAAAAAAATGTCCATCTTATGCTTGAATAAAATGCCCCATGAGCAAAGTAAAATGTTCATTGATAAAATATTAGACTTTTCATCTTGGTTTTTAATTCGTTACCTTCTTTTTATTAAATTTAATTCTCCTTGAAATGCATCTTGGTACAGCATCAGTTACCATAAATCACAACAAACATCTTATATGCCAAGAAAAAAAACTCTGCACAAGATGGATCTTTATTTAAACAGTAAAAATCATAAATGTTGCAACCAGGAGCTTATGTTGAATGGCTAAAACAGGCACACAGAAACATGGATTAGAAAGGAAATCCAGCATGAAATACCTTTCAGCCTCTTTAATGTGAGTAACAGATCACAGAGGAAGGTTTAAGCAACTTTAATCTGAAGCTGAAATCATTCAAAACAGATCAACAGTCTGCTTCTCTCATTGATTGCATATTAATGGTCTTAGGTTGTAATTTTGACCAATAACTCTTCAAATTTCATTAGTCAAAAAGGGGCAAGTCGCAGTAAGACACTATTTGTATGTGAGGTCACAGGGCTGCGTCTCTAGCATGCTAGTCTGCAGTAGGGCAGCTTTGCAGGGAATGATACTGGCACATTTTCTTGTTATCCTCTACACTGCACATTTCTCCATTAACTCTCCTGGCTGCCATCTACAAAAGTTATCCAATGACATTATCACAGGTGAGGAAGACTCGGAGTACAGAGAGTGAACACAGAACTTTGTGCTCTAGGATGCCTCCTCAACTCAGTGTAGGTAGCGGGAGACAGAAGAACTCTGGCAAAAATTACTGTTGGACAATGTCTCACACTGTTGCATCCTAGGTACACAAAGGAGCATTATCACAGATCCTTCCTTCCAGATCCTTCCTCCCAGCAGCTGTTTTTGACTATACCATCACTGCTCCCAACAGTAAGGGTTTACATCCCTGCTGTTATTTGCTAAGTTTTTTTTTTCATTTCCTGTAAATAGTCTGTTGTTTTTTTATGCACAAGTATACACGCATGTTTTGTAGATTTCTTTTAAAATCACCCTAGTCACCCTAGTTTCAAACTGCTACTTTTTGTTGCTGTAGCTTTGCTGTAATGCTAACACTAGCTTGTTCATAAACAAGGCCCGTATTCTCAAATGTTTGGATCAGTTTTCAGACTACTTATCTCATTTAGTGTTAAATACAGATAAGGTCATTATAGTGGGGTATTTTAACATTCATGTTGACACTGAAAGTGATAGACTTCATATAGCCTTTAATGCTATCTGAAACTCATTTGACTTTGCTCAAAGCATTAGCAAACCTACCCACCTTTGTCTTCATCCTCTGGAGCTTGTGCTGACATATGGCATTGAGTGTAAAGAAATAATATTTCCTCATAACCCTGTCCTGTCTGACAACTTTTTAATAACCTTTGGGTTTAATTTAACTGAGTACTCCACGCCTAAAAGAAAATTTCATTATAGTAGATAATTATCAGGCAATGCTGTTACAATCTTTAAAGAATCTGTTGCATTTTCATTTGCCCTTTATCACAGAAAAACACAGTGGAGGGCAATCAATTTGTTTACTCCCAAAAAACAGAAATAAATTGTTTCTCTTGTTCATAGTGTTACTTCCTCACTGTGTGGTAAAATCAGACAATGTAGCCCTCTTGAAAAAGAAGGCAATTATTCATAGGAGGCAGGCTCCCTGGTTTAATTCAGAGCTGCGTACTTAAAAGTGCAATGTTAGAAAATTGGAGAGAAAATGGTGCTCTACACACCTAGAGGATTCCTACTGAATCTGGAAAAAATTGTCTACTGTTGTAGACACTGGGCTGGTTTAAATCTTATTTCTCTGACAGATTCCAGTTTGTTCATGTAAATGATAAATCATCTTCAAACTTCAGGGTTAATTGTGGAGTACCCAGGGGTGAATATGAGCCAGTATGGTCCGGTACTGCGTACCACTAAAAGATTCTGTGCTGGTACGCAGTACCGGGAGGAGGGAAGAACGGCTGTCTGCTATGAAACCATCATCAAGAACCAGTTACCGCTGCTAAAATTCACTAGCACACAAAGATCAGATCCGCTACCAATAGGCAGTCTAAAACACGACTTAATCTGTTTATAAATATAGCTTTTTTCCCCTCATTCCAAATTGTTTCTGAACTGTTCTGCTATGCTGGAGCCTCAATGCTCTTGCTTTGCATCTCTCCCCTCAGAGCTCGAGGATTTTGTGAACAGCCAGCCTTTAAAACGAGCACCGCTACGTTTAATGTCTGTCTGCTCGCTGCTAAATACCCCAGTTAAAAGCAAAGGGAGAGAAACTAGTTGTGTTTCATGTTATTTTGCTGAATTACAACAACACAG
>JAHUTJ010076365.1:0-12170 GCA_036250325.1 Characodon lateralis
GGAAAATATGAGCCGATTATTATAAATGAGGAAAACTCTCTCGGTGAATAAAACGGTTTACAGATTATGGAAAATAACTCCATATCCGGACTACATGTTTTCCCCAGCACTTTTACGCCTCTGCACCAACCTTCATTTATATAAAAGCAGATTCCGCCTCCGCGCTTCTTCCCCGATAGCTCCGCACTGCGATCCGCTCTGAACAGCTGGAAGCCCGGTATCAGCAGTGCGCTTTCCGGGATGTTTTCACTCAGCCATGTCCTAGTGAAGCAGAGAACCGCTGATCCATGGAGGTCCGTGTTTTTACTGGTGAGAAGAAGCAGCTCGTCCATCTTGTTGCTTAGAGCTGATTTGAATGACCGTGGAGAATCTTCTTTAGCTGATGTAACAGTCGTGATCCTGAAGAAGAACGAAGATGGCCGTAGGGTTTACAATAAAAGGTATTACTGTGTATTTTGTAGTAAATCTTACAGCAAAATGGCATGCCATCTAGAAGCAAAACACAGTGATAAACCCAAAGTGGCAAACACACTGAAATGTCATAAAGGCTCTAAAGAGCGAAAGCTGCTTGTCTTTATTGAGAAACAGGAAACCGTGCCCGTAATAATAAAGTGATTAAAGAGGGAAAAGGATTGGGCATACCCCATCTACAATCCATTAAATCTGCAAAACCTGGTGATTACTTGCAATGCATCAACTGTGAGGGTTACTTCAAGCAGAAATCCTTGTGGAGGCATATGCAGAGGTGTTACCTTAGTCAAAAAGTGAAAGCACTTAAGCCAGTAACACCTCAAGTCCAAGCCCTTTGTAAATATGGAAAACCAGTACCAGACAGTGTCAATGCACAGTTTTGGAAACTAGTACTTGACATGCACCATGATGACATAACAAAGGTTGTCCGCAGTGAGAAGTGCATCTTGAAATTAGGAGAATATTTGTTCAATAAACAAGATGTTACAAGACAAGAAGACATCCGACAGAAGATGCATGAGACTGCACAAGTTGTTCTGCAAGGACAGAAAGATGGCAAGTTGGAGAGGCTGTGAGATTTCTTTGTGCCAGCTAACTTCCCTCATGTCATAGATGCTGTTAAAAAGGTGGCTGGCTTGGATGAGAGAAAAAAACATCTTCAAAACACCATCTTTAGCGCTCAAGTTGGGTCACAACCTCAAGAAAGCAGCCAATGTTCTTTAATGTGAGGCTATGATCTCAGGCGATGAGAATACCATCCACAATGTGCGAGTTTTCAAACAGATCTGTGAGACCAGATGGTAACAGGGCCAAACCAAATGTTGGTGAAAATTAGATAATTACTATGTCAGCAGCTGATTTAATGCTTACTAAGAAATTAGTAAGAAGTTCAACTGTTAAATTAGTCATATAAGATGCTTGTATAAGGCAAAAACCCTGACTGCTTACACTGTTGAATACTCATTGACCTGATAGACCTGTTTTATTCAGGTCAATTTGGGGTGACCAGGAGATGCACCACTGAAGCTGGAAAAAACAAAGATCTTCCTTCAGCCAAAGGTAAGAATATTTCTAAATGAAAAGAAAATGAGACTGCAGTTTTCTAATAAATATTGGACCTTAAGAGGCCACTGTCCTGTATCATTACTCTTCTTCATGTATGTTCTTTTTGGCTTCCATAATTTATATAGGTTTTCAATTTATTGTGTACCTGATGATTTCTCAAAATTGTATATGTTCTGAGTTTTGTTTGGTTTAATAGAGAGATCAAATGACAAGGTACTGGTAGCCATGGAAGATTCTGGCAACTCCAACATAACTAAAGGTAGTTTCTCTTCTTCCTTGGAGATTATAAATGGGGAAACTTTAAAAATGTTGCCAGACAGACATCTTTCAAACTGAAGAATCTACTTGACTGCTAGTTATTAGCTTCAGTAGTGACACACCCCCCACCCCCACTGTCAAATAACTTTTGACTTTTTACTGCAGTGGTGAAGAAATATTTTCATGATAGCTTAATAACTTACCCTGTCACAGACATTGAAACCTTTCATCACTGAAGAACACTTAAGTTCCCCCTAATCTTTTTTCAGGGCCATCACAAAGAAAGAGACTGAAGTGGAACCAAGAAGAAATCCAGGTGGTGGAAAAAACGCTCATGGACTATATCGACTCTGGAAAGTTTCCTGGGAAAGCCCAGTGTATGAAGTGCATTGAAGGCCTCGCCATTTGCCCTCAAAGACAGGACATGGCAAGGGGTTAAATTCTATGTGAAAAATCGCATTGACACATTAAAACGAGCGACTTTCAAAAGAAGGTAAGCGTTGACCTTTTATTACTGTGAATGGAAATGGCCCAATTGTTAGTGCCATAACCACGCCGGTTCTGTTTTTGGAGCTTCGGGCAGTTTTGAAGTTTTGGGACAGTTGCGGTCAAGTTTTGTAATACAAGTATATACGTACTGTGCGTTCATGTTTATGCTTTTAGGTATTGATGAATACGTACATTTTATGTTTTCATTTATGTACATACATGTTGGCTTGTATGTATATTTTTTGCCACATGGTTAAAATATTGGAAGTTGTGAAATAAAATGGTTCACATACAATCAGAAAGGGGAGTCCCGTAATGATCTTTGGCAGTAAACAGGTTACCAGGTACTTAAAAAATTATTTCAAACAAAAAATCAAATATAGTGCAGTTTATTGACTAAGAGAACTCTGATCGCTCATATTTGACAAACTCATATGCATCTGTGTTCCCTAAAACAAAACTTAACAGTGACACCTGGTGGTAGTTGGTGATTAGCCAAATGGACGTGTCCCCATGTGGATCCAAAAACCTGACAGATGTTCAATTTTCTAAATTTGATACATTTTTATATTAAAGATGATATTTCATGTTCCAGGGTCCCTCAAAAAATCACTAACCTAAAACCAAGCCTTTAGTTCATTTAGAAAGTTGTGTCCCCATGCGTAACCCCTTAGTAACTGGCTACACTAAGTCCTCATGCTGCAGGAAAAACACGTATGTGTGTGTGTGCGTATGTATATATAACCTTGGAAAAATTTGTCATCTTGCTTTTTTATGTCTGCACCACCTGTGTAAAATCTCCCAGTCCATTAAATCGAACGCACGGATCTCCTTGACAACTGTTCTGTTTTGGAGGTAAGTGTGCATGCGCTCTCGTGTAATGTATGTGAAATCTCTAGTCATAAGCAGTGTTTTCGAGCTGTACTGTGTTATTGTAATTCAGCAAAATAACATGAAACACAACTAGTTACTCTCCCTTTGCTTTTGACTGGGGTATTTAGCAGTGAGCAGACAGACATTAAACGTAGCGGTGCTCGTTTTAAAGGCTGGGCGTTCATAAAAGCCTCGAGCTCCGAGGAGAGAGAAGCAAAGCAAGAGCATTGAGGCTCTAGCATAGCAGAACAGTTCAGAAACTATTTGGAATGAGGGGAAAACAGCTATATTTATAAACACATTAAGTCGTGTTTTAGACTACCTATTGGTAGCAGATCTGATCTTTGTGTGCTCGTGAGTTATGCAGCCGTAACTGGTTCTGGATGCTTCATAGCAGGCAACCGTTCTTCCCTCTTCCCGGTACTGCGTACCGGCGCACAATCTTTTAGTGGTATGCAGTACCGGACCATACCAGCTCACTTTCACCCCTGTATATATATATATACAACAAACAGTTGACAAACACTTTACATAAAGTTTCACACTAAATAATGTATTATAACCTTTTATTTTACGTGGCTTAGTTATAAAACCCTTTTAAATGTTAAACCTACGATTAAGTCTTAAAGGATATTATTTTCTCAACCTTGGTTATTGTTTCTATTTAGGGTTAAGTTGCAACTGTTGATCTATTTTGATCTATAGTTTTATCTTTAAATTCTATTTGAGTTAACTCAGTGGTATTTCAAAAGTAAATTTCTTTAATTTTAAGTTTTAACTATTCTGGTTTCAAGTTTATTCCAACAAAAATGTTCACACTTCCAACAACATCGTGACAGTATTGAATGTGGTTTGGGAAAAACACAAGCACAAAAAAGGTACAAAACAATTCAGCAAAATCAGCATCTACAACGGCTCTTTGAGGAAACCCTCATAATGAGCTACAACAACATTTAATTTCCCTTTGGGATTAATAAAGTATTTTTGAATTGAATTGAGTTGTGTCAAATTGAATGTCTGTATCCCCTTGATGATCCTGAAGGGTCCAAGTCCTCTGCTATTTTAGCAGCAAAGCATGGGTAATTAATGCCTATTCCGATGGAAACAAAATACATTAGAGGTGCGTAGCTTCTGCTAGGGCACACTGCAAGGGTTGTATTGGTTGTGGCTCACCATGTTGTTTCTCACCCATGGAATTCAGCTTGGCTATTAGCCCAAGTTTTCCCATCTAATTTTCCAGCAGAACCTCAAAGGCCTAGTTTAATAACCAGTAAAATGTGTAGATAATGGATAAAAGTTTGTCTTCAGCTTAATTTGGTGCTAAATAAGACAATGCACTCACCAAAATGGCGGCTTAAACTACCATAGGTGAATGCGATGCTTCACCTAACACCAATCCACTGGTTGCATCCACAGTTTTAACATAAAACACTATAAATATGCTATCTATGGTTTCCA
Organism: Characodon lateralis; assembly: GCA_036250325.1. Classification (NCBI taxonomy): domain Eukaryota; kingdom Metazoa; phylum Chordata; class Actinopteri; order Cyprinodontiformes; family Goodeidae; genus Characodon; species Characodon lateralis. The sequence goes on from JAHUTJ010076365.1 coordinate 4,615, forward strand.
TTTCATTGGAAGAAGAATACATTGTAAATAATATTTCTCACAGGAAATAAAACGCAGTTTAATTCACCAAGTCCAGTTCTGCAATTAATATTACCTCCTGAAGGCAAGGACATGTTGAAATAGTTAAAAATAACTCCTTCAAAATACAAAAATACCTTTAGTTAAAGCTTAAAGACCATTTGCTCTGTGTTTTCTTTATTTTTTCTCAGCAAAGCTCCATCTGCTTCTCTGCTTTTGATATGACATTCATTAGCAAATCGATTCTTTTGAACGGTTCCTTACCGTAAACAATAGGACTCGACTCTTAGTGAGAGTCGTTCTTTGGTTTTCACTACTTTGCTTTCTTATAATGCTACTTTTTCAATTTTATTTAATATTAAAATATGTTATATAATTTAGGCTATTAAATACAAAAACCGAAAGAGGAGAAGATATAAGCATACAGCCCACATGCTCATTGCTCACTGTTTTCGTCACGTGTCATGACAGCAGGGTGTGCGGCGCTGGGTACAGTGAGAGAGGAGGAAGGTCACAATGTGCTTCTTACTTGAGGACGAAACGAGTGGTGCAACAAGAAGTTTGTACCAAAGCATCTCAAGTTCACTTTTTTCTCTTCAATTGTGTCTTGATTTGATTTCTTTATTTTGTTTCTATATTGCATTACATATATTACATTAAAATGCTAGTAATGCATACAAGACTTATGGTAAAAAACTACATGAGTATTTGATATTTATGTTTTGATATTTTATACCTAACTTATGGAAAATATATACAAAGATATTTTTTTTGCATGAACATACTGTGCCAATACTGTGGTTCTATTTTGCAAATAAAAATATAAGTTTTACTCTATACAGATGATTTAGCTTTAATTATAAATTTTACCCACATATGTGTTGGGTGTTGGAGGCGGACCCCAGCGATCTGGTCGGCGTTCCAGCTGAATATAATGACCTGAAGCTAGCTTTTAGCAAACAACAAGCCCTGTCACTTCCACCACACCGCCCATATGATTGTGCGACTTACTCCCCGGAGCACCGTTACCCACTAGTAGGTTATATAACCTCTCTCAGCCTGAACGTCAACCAATGGAGGATTATATTGCTAAGTCGCTTGCTGCAGTCTTCATCAGACCCTCTTTGTCACCGGTAGGAGCAGGGTTTTCTTTGTTAGCAAAAAGGACACTCGCTGCGGCTGTGTATTGACTATAGGGTGCTAAATTTAATTACCGTGAAGAATAAGTACCCACTACCTCTCATTACCTCAGCCTTTTGAGCCCGTTCTGGACAATACAGTTTTCACTAAGCTAGACCTCCGTAACGCGTACCATTTTGTCCGCATCAGACAGGGAGATGTGTGGAAAACAGCCTTTAAAACGCCTTTAGGGCATTTTGAGTACCTGGTAATGCTTTTTGGTCTGTGTAACGCACCGACTGTTTTTCAGGCACTTGTAAATAATATCCTTTGGGACTTTCTGAATATTTTTGTCTTTGTGTTTCTAGACGACATTCTTATCTACTCTAAAGACCTAGCCGAGCAGAAGAAACATCTGCTTAGTACTACAGTGTTTACTAGAGAATAGACTTTTCATTAAAGCAGAGAAGTGCAAGTTCCATAGGTCCACCTTCTCTTTCCTGGGGTTTATTCTGAAAAGGGGAGAAATATGTTCAGATCCTGCTAAGATTAAAGCTGTACTCGAGTGCCTCACGCCTGACTCCCGCAAACAGTTGCAGCAGTTTCGTGGCTTTTCCAATTTTTACCGCTGCTTCATGAAGGATTTAAGTCAGATAGCTGCACCACTCACCAGACTTACTTCCACAAAGATCCCTTTTAAGTGGACGCCTTTTCCGCTCTGAAAAGGGAATTTGCTCTCGTGCCTATTCTCCTCCAACCCAACCCGTCCAGACAGCTTATCTTAGCGATAGATGCTTCTGAATCCGGGGTGGGGGCTGTGCTGTCCCATTGTTCCGGGGAAGACAATAAGCTGCATCCTTGTGCTTATTTCTCCCGCAAACTAACCCCGACTATGATGTAGGGGACCGAGAGCTACTCGCCATTAAACTGGCTCTGGAGGAGTGGCGCCATTGGCTGGAGGGTGTGGAACATCCTGTGCTGGTCTGGACGGACCATAAAAACTTGTCCTATTTACAGTTGGCCAAGCGTTTAAACTCCCGGCAATTCCGCTGGTCTCTGTTTTTTTCCCGTTTCAACTTCTCTATTTCATATCGGCCCAACTCTAAGAACATTAAGCCATACGCACTCTCCTGCCGGTTCTCTCCTGATGAGTCCAACGAATCTCTGGCCCCCATCCTGCCTCCCAACCGTGTTGTCAGCATTGACCTGGGAGGTTGAGGATCTTATCCGCCAAGCACTGCGGAATGAGCCAGGTCCTGAGAACTGCCCCCATACCAGAACATCTGTTCCTGTCCCGGTCCATTCTTGACTTATCCAGTGGGCCAACTCGGCTAAGTCTTCTGCTCACCCTGGATCCGCACAGACCATTGCTCTGATTTCACGTCAATACTGGTGGGCTTCCCTTCATAAGGATGTTAAGGAGTATGTGGATGCGTGCACTTTTGTACAAGGAACAGATCCTCGCACCAACCCCCGGCTGGTCTGCTTCAGCCCCTTGCTGTACTGAAGTGCCCCTGAAGTGCCCCTGGTCCCTTTACATTAAAGGGGAAGTCTCTGGTCATTCATTGTGTGAGTGTCAATGATAAACTGTTCAGATAGAAGCCAAGTTTGTCATATTAATGTTCTGAAACAGGAGACTCTTGAGCAGGCACAAGTTAGAGACAGGAAAAGATTTGACAAGTTTATTGAAAGACTGTTCTTTGGCCGTATCTAGACTCCGTAAATGTCTGGCTTCTGGGATCGGTTCACTGAGGTAGAGATGAGGATCAGTAACTGGGTAAATGGCAGTGAATGTAGAAGGGGAAATGCAAGGCTTACTTTGAGATGGATATGGTGATTCTGGGCACAGAGAACTCGGAAGGATTGGTTTAATTTGGGAAACGTGGAAGGTAGGATGAACACGGAGATGTGAAGGAAGTTTGAGGCGTATAGAGGACAGACTGATGATGCTGTCTGTCTTGAAACGACCAAGAAATCTTGGAGTGTGTTTCAGGGAATAAGCCTTCAGCTTATTCTTGGCAGAAAACCAAACCTCTTGTCCGGGTGAATATGTCTCCTCCTCCGATCTGCATGTCTTTTATTATGAAAGGGTGATTGATGGAGTGCTGTCTTGGTCGGGTACCATACTCTTTTGCAATGGTTGAAGTGTGTTCTGACTGAAGGGAGAACTGGTTCAGGACAAGAGGATGGGAGGACTAAGAGATGCTTCAAATGGTGACATAACTGTGACTGAAGAGATGTGGGAATTTTGTACGTACTCACCCCAGATGAGATTCTTGCTCCAAATTCGGGGGTTATTGGTGCAGAGGCATCTTCTTGGTTTAATTCTTCACACCTGGTCGACCGCCAGGATACTGAAATGTTAAGAGTTTTCAAGATGGGAGTTTTTGTTGCGGGTGCAGAAGTAGCAGGCATTGATGTATTCTACCACGTCCATGGTTAGGGTCTCCCACCAGAAGTACCTTCGAATGAAGGCATGGTTACACTAGAGCCAGTATGACCCGAAAAAAGGGATGCATGAGCCCAGTGAATGACTTTGGACCTCATGGAGGACGAGACGTAAATTCGACCAGGAGGACCTCTTCCTGAATCTGGTTCATCAGCCTTTGCTCGCCGAACTCGCCCTTCATTGTCCCAGGTAAGGAAACCTATGACACAGGACTCGGGAATGAAGGTTTCTGGTTCGGGGTCATCCTCGTTGGAGAGCTGTCAGGAGAGGGAGTCAGGTTTGGTGTTTTTTTAGAGCCGGATCTGTTGGTGATGGTAAAGTTGAATTTTGAAAAGAACAAGGACCAATGGGCCTGACGGGAGTTGAGGAATTTAGCTGACTGGAGGTTAGCCAGATTTTTGTGGTCAGTCCAGATCATTATGGGGAGTGAAGTGCCCTCCAGCCAATGACGCCACTCTTCCAGGGCCAGTAAATCTCGATTCGTAACTCTCAATCTCACACATCATAATTTCTTTCAGGTGGAGAAAAACGCCTGGAGGAAAAGGTGCAGGGATGAAGCTTGTCATCTTTAGCTGCCTTTTGGGAGAGGACAGCTCCAACACCGGTATTGGAGGCATCAACCTCCAATACGAATTGGAGCTTGGGGTCAGGGTGTACCAGGATGGCGGCAAATGAAAACCTCTCCTTTAATTACTGGAAAGCCTCCTCTGCTTCTTGGGTCCAATGGAAAGTCGTCTTAGTGGATGTGAGTGCTGTTAGAGGTGAAGCCAGGAGACTGACGTTTCTGATGAATCTTCTGTAGAAGTTGGCAAACCCCAAAAAGCGTTCTAGCTCTTTTCTGGTATTATGAGTGGGCCAGCTCATCACCGCCTAGATCTTGCTGGGATCACCCTTGACCTGTCCACCCTCAAAAATGAAACCCAGAAAGGTTATTGTAGGCACATGAAATTAAAATTTTTCAGCCCTAACGCAAAGACGGTTTTCCAGGAGACACTGCACTACTTGATGAACGTGGTTTGTGTGAGATTCCAGGTCTTTAAAAAAGATAAGGATGTCGTCAAGGTAAATGAACACGGATACATTAATGAAGTCCCTGAGGACATCGTTAACTAAAGCCTGAAATACTGCTGGGGCACTGGTCAGTCCGAACGGCATGACCAAATATTCAAAGTGGCCCAGAGGAGTTTTAAAGGCTGTTTCCCACTCATCCTCTTCTCGGATGTGGACCAGGTGGTATGCGTTGCGAAGATCGAGTTTAGTAAAAATGGTGTTTCCTCGAAGGATCTCAAAGGCGAAAGCTAAGAGAGGAAGTGGGTATTAGTTTTTTATGGTTATTTGGTTTAGTCATCTGTAGACGATGCAAGATCTCAAGGTCTTATCTTTCTTCTTAACAACGAAAAAACCAGCACCGACACTAGAGGATGATGGACGAATAATGCCCGCTTTGAGAGAGTCGTTGATATACTGTTCCCCATGGCCAGATCTTTACAGAAAACAGTGTTAAGGTTGTGGTAATGAGAGATGACATGAGACAGATCAGGTTGATGGTCAGAGTCATCAGAGTGAGTGGAACTGGTAGGGATGGCAGAATGAAGACGTGACAGTCCTCGCTCCAAGCCTCGACGCGGGAATCAGCCCAGTTTAATTGAGGATTCATACTGTTGTGGATTTTCTTATCAAAGTGGGAGAGAAATTAACTCACAACAAAAGAAAGTCCGGACTTTGTCTTTATAAAATTTATTCAAAGGAAGTCAGCGTTTGAATGACTCTGTCACTGAGCCAGTCAGTTAAGCAGAGCCACAAATCATATTTATAGCAAAATGAGGGTGTTGTCTCAACTTCAAAAAGTTTAGTTTTATGGTTCCTAGACCCTCCCCAGGTCAGAGGTAACAAAGTCATTTAGGAGAACACCCATCTGCTCTTTCTCGGGACATAACCCTTCAGGGAATGTTTAACCATAAACCTCCTGATAATGAATATAAAGGTCATCTCCTCTTAAGTACTAAACACTAATAAAACACAGAGGTCAGAGGAGAGAGGTAGATGGAAGGTCACCTCTGAGTGATAAAACACAGAATCGAATGAGAGAGGAAAAGGAAAGATCAGAGCATTTTAAAATAATTTTCCATTACACTCCTTTCTTCTGATTACAAGATAATCACATAACTAAAAGAAAATTCTACAAAACCATCACCCAAGATTATAATCAAAGTGAAACAAACAAAAAAAAACATTCTAAGATCTAATTTTCTCAAATTACTAGCAAAATGAAACTGAAATAATAAGGATAACAACACTTTTAAAAAAAAATCACCAAAGCTCTATTTATACCACTAGAATGCTGAGCATCAGTATTAACTCCCCAAACCGTTTACAGTTATTACATCATTATAGCATCTTAAGCAATATAAAATCCATCGTTATCCATACCATCTGTCATGTCAGATACAGAATCACCATAGTCATTAGAAACAGAAATTAAGTCTACATCCTTATCAACTTTTAGCATGAAAATATTTATCAGTTTCATCACCATTCCTTTAATCATCGGAATAATGCAACATGAAAGAAACATCAAAAATCAAAATAAAAACATTACTCCAATCTTCATTAATCAGGATCCGTTATCACTGGAAATCACCTCTGGAACCCCCCAACGGGGAAGAATCTGTCAACAAAGATTGTTGGAAACACTTCAACATATTTAGAAAACATGTCCACAACCACCAAACAATATTTCTTCCCTTCAGCAGGTGTCAACTCAATGAAATCCATCATCAAATGCTGAAATGGGAACTGTGGAGGCAGATGTGCTGCTTGTGATTGTGCAGGAACCCTGGAGGGGTTGTGAGAAGCACAGATCAAACATCTTTTACAATAATTTTCAGCTACCACTGAAAACCCACTTGTATACCAATATCCAGCATTCCCCCTTTGGGCACATGATCCAATCCGTGCGTCCATTTAGCAAACCAGCGAAAAAAATGTTTAGGCAGGCATGGTCTACCATCAGAGAAATGCCAGCCAGAACTGCTGTTAAAGATACAGCCAGCTTTTCGCCATTTCTCTTTTTCCTGTGGAGTAGCAAAAGATTGCATTTCAGGAACAGTGACAGCATGTGGATCAGTCAGAGAAAGAAAAGTTTCATCTGAGGGGAAAGGCCTCAAAGCCGCAGTTTTTGCTGCCGAGTCCCCAGTTGCATTACCCCTATAAACAGAATCAGACTGTCCTCTGTGCGCAGCACACTTAACCACAGCCAAACGTGCTGGTAATAAAATAGCATCCAAAAGATCAGACACTTGTCTAGCATTCAAAATAGGTTTTCCATCCGATTTCAAAAAGGAGCGATGTTTCCACAATGCCCCAAAATCATGCACCACTCCAAAACAATATCTTGAATCTGTGTAAAGAGTCGCAGTCTTTCCTTCAGCCAACTTGCAAGCTTCAGTTAGAGCAATTAATTCAGCTGTTTGTGCAGAGTAGTGCGCTGGCAAAGGACCTTAGCACAAAACAGCTGAGTCAGAGCACACTGCAAACCCTACTTGGTTCAGACCCACAGCAGAACGGGAGGAAGACCCATCTACTTTCAAAACAAGATCAGGATTAGTCAAAGGGGTGTCTTGCAAGTCAGGACGAGGGGTACAAACAACATTTAAGACAGCTGCGCAGTCATGACTTTCACCACCCTCCTCAGTAGGCAGTAGTGTGGCTGGGTTTAAAGTGTTACAATGTTTAATTGTAATGTTAGGCATGTCCAATAATACTGAGGAACACCTAAGCCACCTTGCTGCTGATAGATGAGACGTCTTTTGTTCCAGGAGGATGATGGAAACAGAATGTGGAACAAAAACTGTCAGTGGATTATATCCAACAATGTCACGTGACACTAACACTGCTTTCTCAGCTGCAGCAAGAGCTCGCAAACATCCAGGCAGCCCAGCTGCAACTGGTCAAGCTTACTGGAATAATA
>JAHUTJ010076366.1:0-12166 GCA_036250325.1 Characodon lateralis
CCACCAGTATCACGTAGTGACCTGGCCACTATCCTGCAAGAAGAATGGCTTAAAATCCCTCTGACCACTGTGCAGGACTTGTATATGTCATTCCCAAGACGAATTGACGCTGTATTGGCTGCAAAAGCAGGTGTTTCAGTTTCATTGTCCAACTCCTGTAAATACAACTTTTAAATTCTTGCACAAATTCCCCATTTGCAATAATCCCACTTAGATGTAAGTATTTTAAATATGACTTTCCGTACACAAAAAAAGTAACCTGTTAGTTGGTATTTTTCCTGTTTCAACTGTCAGTGTGCCAATGGAGTACTTCAACCAAAGTAAAAGAGGTATTGTTAAATGTCCATAGGCCAAGATTTTTCTGGTTTACATTAGGTCAGTATATCAGCATGTTTCAGTCATTACTGCTCAAGTGTGAGAAGCAAAAACATTTTCAACAAAAAAAAAAAAAAAATAGTCACACCCAGCCACTTGGATTTGTTTATATGTAACCCTTAAAAAGCATTTATCGTTTAGACCTGCTGAGGAAGTGGAACATACATGAACAGGAAAACCTTTATTAATGACCGTGTTTTGACAAACAAAAGGGAATTCTTGCATAATGACTCAGGGTGTAGAGGAACACTCTGGGCTCCAGTGTTGAAACATCTGATAAACACCAGTTCCTCCAGCCAAGGCAGTCAGTTCTATTTATGGTTACAGCACAGGCGGTCCACAGAGTTCCCTGTAACTTCATGTTTTAACCTCTCTCACCCTTTCTTTGTTTCTTCAAAGGTCCAACAAAAAGGTCAAGGAATCTGAGAAAGAGAAGGAGAAGAAGGACAAGCCGGAAAAAGGACACTGTTTCTGGGACAGTGTTACAATGACAATGAGGCAAATTTCACCTGCCAAAAAACTTGAAAAGATGGAGGGCTGGGAGCCACCACAGTTGGGGATCGTTACTGAGACTGTGACCGATGAAACCCTCGTTGAGAACGGTCAGAATGGGGAGTCTGAATTGTCCATTCCTCCTGACTCCATAAGCATTCCCTTGGAAATTCCTTCGTGGGGTGGCCAGGGGTTTGAAGAGGACTCCTCTCATTATGCCAACCTGACAGACTCCAATGACCCAGCAGCTGCAGTGAGGTGGACGGCCCGTGCCAAAGTCAAGCTGGCTGGCATCAGCAGAATGAGCAGAGGGATCGTGTCAGAGAGCCCATGGGCAGGCTTTAAACCATAGCACTGTTTTCCTAGGTAGATAATTATCTGAACCAAATTTCTGCCTCCTTCTAATCTAGCTCCAGAAAGAAAACATAATGCTACACTGTAACTCAATACATTAACAAGGCAGTGCCTTAAAGTGCTATTCCAGTAGTGGCCAGTAGATGCCAGGATTTCTTTTTCTCCTAACAAGGGCATATAGTATATCAGTTTTTTACAACTTTTGCTTTTTAATTTTGTCTGGGTCTGTAGGTAATAAATGTTATTTCCATATCCAAAGGCAGAAATATGTATAAAAAAGCATTAAAAAAAGAAACCAAGCAGAAAGCGTCTAAGAATGCAGCCAAACGTTTTCAATTGTGACAGAATTACGTATCAATCGGGAGTCACCCTCTGCAGTTTCAGACGGCTGGTCATCAGCCATATATGTCACTGCCTTTCTATTGTAGAGAAGTGTAGCTCCAAAGGCTTTTTTGTATCAGAAAATGTCAGATCTGCTTTGGAAAACAATAGAAAGCCAGATTGTGATTTATTTGTGGTTCATAATTTCTATATTTGTAGGTTTTCTGTTTCTGAAATCTGATATTTGCCCTTAACCTCTTCCCCAAATACTACATTAATTTTACTACAAGACATTTTAGTTGTCATTACCCTGATTCATCCATTTTGAGTGTGCTGGTAATCCATGGCGTCAAGAACAAGATGGTTAAAGAAGAAACGCAAACCAGGGCTCCAGCTTACCAATTTCTGAACAATCTGTAGTTAATGGCATAATTTTACCAAAAGGAATCCTCTAATATTACACATGAAGTGGTTAGATTTGAAGGAAATGTAAATCATTTGTATTGTGAGCTTTTTTAAAAGGACTTTTATGTGTGAATCACTAGCAAATGCTAAATCTGTTGAAATGAAAGCCTTACACTACTGTAAAATGTCTGTTATGATTTCTTAAATGTGCGATTCTTTGCCAACAGTCGAACATACATTTCTTGCTCTGACAATCAAATACTATGCAAGCTTGTTATACTACTGAAAATTTATGTAGCTAGTTTTTACTTCCTTTCTTTACAGATGCAGCACCCTGAAACTGTCTGAAGCCTTAACTTAAGAAGCCCAGAAATGGGTTGTGCAATCATAAAAAACACCTTTGAAACAACAGTATGTGTGCATGTGTGTCTTTGAAGTTAAACCAATAACAGTGTGTGTGGTGATGGATATGGTGAGGAGTTAGTAGAGGAAAAGTTCACGCCTCTAGTGGGTTACAGTATGGAAAAGTATTCAGTTGGATTTTAGTATTTTCCATATCTGGAGAAGTATGGACAAAGAAAATAATTTCAATTTTTTTACCCTATTGTCTAAAAGTTATGTTCATTGTTGTCTTTTTTTCTTCCTCACATCTTTTGATTCTTTCCTTTATCTTGTCCTTTCTTCCCTCTCTTCCTCCTCTCCTTTTCTTACCGTTGTTCCACTTCTATCCTTTCATCTTTCTGACCTACCCCCTTTGCTTCCTCATGTCCTTTCCTTCCTTGTGTCCTACTTCTCTTCACTCTTTGTTATACTAAAGATGTTACATCTTGAAGGCTTTTTACATGTCTTTATATGGTGGTAACAATAATTGGCGAAGGCAGTGCTTTGTTTTAATAATCATAGCACACTTTTTCAATCCTTAATAAAAAAAGAGTTAAGTCTTTTCATGCAATTTGCTTCATCTATAAACACGGTCCCATGACTGAGAAAAAAGGGTTTGCCCTATTGTTTAACTCAGACCTTTGAAAAAATATATAGATAGCCATGTAAGTTAAAATGCAAACTAACACTGGTTCATAGTTGCTCCACCAAGGACCTATTTGCTGTGAATTTCAACCTAGCGAAGTGACTTTAAGTACAGATTTGGCTGTGGGTGTTAAGAAATTAGAGTGTGCTTCACACACTGCGTTTCACTAACTTTGGACACACGTTTATAGTTTCCAGTTAAAAACTAGTGCCTCAATTCAGTTGCAGGAAGAGGTTTCTTTTTTTAACCTCTTCTGTAATGTCGTGTAATGTCTATGTGGGACAAAACTAGTCTCAGGAGGATTCATTTTATTTCTTTAATGATGTATTTTTCTCTTAGGTTGAATAAATAACTGCTGCTTTTCTTTTAGACAACTTAATAAATAAATGTACTGATTTATCAATGCTTACAGTGTGCACTAATACAGATGCACTTCATGTGGTGCCTGCAGTATCCCTATTCACTATAAGTGCTGGGTCATGTATCTTGAAGAGGAGTTATTCTGATATATTTGCTGTTTTCAGTTTTTGTATTTTAAAATGAAGATACTACTTGTTTTTTGTGTGAACATGAGATCTATCACCCTTTGCAGGAAAATCTTAAATTAACTATTTAGATCTATTCATGCAACCTTCCTGACATTTCCACCTTGGCGAAAGTGTTTTTGTTTTGTTAAATTTGAACTATAAAACATTGGTATATCTGCATCAAAGCCATAAAAAGAAAAATATAATAGCAAAACAAGCAGTTTTTACAAATACTTTTAATTCATAGCTAGTTCCCACATGGTAAAATTCATAAAAGTACCTTCAAGAGTATGGATTGGTAAAGGGATGTTACAAAAGTTGGAAGAGAATGAGAAAAGTCATCCCCTCCCCCTTAAACAGTTATTCATTTTTTTTCTGTTTGCCACTTCAGACGCCTAACAGCAGTAGAAAACGTGTACACTCAACAGAGATTTACATTAGCTAACAGAGGACAACTGACGGTTTGTAAACGGAGTCAAAACACGAAGAAAGAACTGTTACTGTAGAAAAATGCCACCAGAAATAAAAGATCAGGATGCAATTAAACCCAGACATATTTTGCCTTTTAGCTCTCTGTAAATCTTAATACATCCAATCACTGAATACACAGCTACCAAAGACAGGCTAAAACACGTTTTACACATAAATTCCTTCAATATATTTTTTCCTTTCAAATATTTACAAAATGTAATTCCCTCTATAGAGAAGTTTTTTCTGTCTTCACGACAGACATGTGCTGAAACATAAAAGATCTTCTAAGTTTTGAAACAAACAAACAAAAAAAACAGTCCTTTCTATGTTTGGAAATAGTTGAGCGTTGAAAAATGAAAATCCTTTTCATACAGTTTTAAGCCCTTTTCTTTTTTTATTTGGGTAAACAACGAGGTGTTTTAAACACACTCAAAGTGGGATGGAAAGTTATGGACGTCGTGTCGGAGAACAACGTGGCGGGTTTAAAATTTGAAGAGGTCGATAAAGTGCTGCGGAGAAATGGGCATCAAGCAGCTGTCTGGATCATTGGCGGTGCACGGGTGGCCAAAGTCCTGAGGGAGAGTCAACAAGCAGAATGTGAGAAGGATGGGTAACCAGGGAAGACGGTACATACAATGTAAAGTTTTAGCAAAAATAGATTTACTGAATTATATCGGGGTTTATTTGCTACTTCTTTACTTATTTTTGACTGTAGTACAGAGACAGCTACTAGATGTTCCCACTGTCACTAAAAAACCTGATAAAACCATATAAAATTCTGATAAAAAAAAGTTAAACTGCAGAAAACTGCTGTACTAGCAGTTCATATCATTAGCTCACCCTTTGCATGTACAGTATCTTGCAATACTATTAATAACATTTTCACATTTTGAGACATTAAAATACAAACAGCAATGAATTTTATTTTAATTCCATGCATCTGAGCAACACAAAGTAGAGCAGAGTTGTGAAGTAGAAGGAAAATGATACATGGTTTTCAAAAATCTGAAAGGTGTGGACTGCATTTGCATTTGGCCCCCATTAATTTGATATCCGTGAATAAAGTAAAGAGCACCTATCTGCCTTCACAAGTCACCAAATTACAAAATAGAGTCTACCTGCCTGTAATGTAAACTCAGTGAAGGTCTCAGAAGGTTTATTAAAAAATATTAGAGAACATCAGCACCATGAAAATCAGAGAATCGAGAATGGCAAATAATTATTTACCAACTTATTCAGCAACTTTCTAGTCATACTGATCACTCAAAGTGCTTCAACATTAGACTCACATTCAGCCAAACAGGACACTCGCAATCTGCATATTGGTAGGCAACTAGTTTATGTGTGCCTTGCCAAAAAGCACATCAACATGTTGTAAGGGAAGCTAGGATCGAACACAAGTATGGCACAACTGCAAACCTACCAAGACAAGGTCAAATACCTACAGCATTAATCAGAGAAGGCCTATGGTAACTCTGGAGGAGCTGCAGAGATCTACAGCTTCAGGAGGGAGAATCTGTTGTTGGTAGAAGTTAGTCATACACTCAAAAAAAAAGAATGGCATGAACAAAGCCACTGTTAGCAGAAGGTGCTCTGGTCAGATGAGACCAACATTTCATTTTTTTGGGCTGCACACAAAATGCTACATGTGGCAGAAAATGCACCTCTACACATCAGTCTGAGCACATTCCTCATTTAACGATGGTGTGGTGGCAGCACCATGCTATGAGGATACGTTTCCTTCAACGCAGCCAGGGAAGCTGGTCAGTGTTGATGGGAGGATGGATGGAACCTAAAACCAGGATAATCCTGGAAGAAAACCTGTTAGACGCTGCTAGTCCAGGAGTACAACTCCAAACATACAGCTGGAGCTAAAAGGGATTGGCTTACATCAAAACATACTCATGTGTTAAATAGGCCAAGTCAAAGTCCTGACCTGGGAAGACTTAAAAATAGATGTTCACAGATATTCTCAACCCAGTCAGGATTAGCTACAGCTATTTTGCAAAGACGAACGGTCAGAAATTAGCATCTTAAGATGAGCCGAAAAAACCGTCAGCTGTAACTTCAGTAAAAGCTGGTTTTACAAAGTCTAGCCTCAAAGGGACTGAACACAAATGCATGCATCCAGAATTTTGAAAACTATGAATCATTCTCCTTCCACTTTACAAACATGTGCTAGTTTATGTTGCCATCTCATACAATCCCAGTAAATACACTGAAGTTTGCGGTTGTAATGTTACAAAATGTGTTAAAGAGTTTAGTATGACAGCATTTCTTTGGACCTATTTGGCTAAGAGAAATATTAATCCTAAACATGAGGGTATGTTTCATGTTCATAACTGGGAGATGGAGGTCCATCTCCAGTAAAATGAGGAAAAAAAAAATTTAATTTCCTGCATGTTTCACCAAAAGACCATCTGAAATAAGTAGAGAAGCCACATGCACACACCTAAGCCAGTTAGACTGAGGGTGTTTCACTAGACAGTAAATATCTGAGTGCGTCTGGAGAGGAAATGATTTAAAAAAAAACGGCTACTAGTGTAGAAAACTATGACCTACATTAGTTTAAAGGCTGTAGGCTACAAAAACATTAACATTAACAATATTCTAAAATAGCATAGTATTCATTATTCTATTGTTAACGTTTTTTCCAAAAAAAGTGACAATTTTGTTAGTAAATTTTTGCAAACGCACAAGAGGTTTTTCATTCACCAATAGGTCACAAAATATAATTTCGTTTGAAACCAATCAGCTACAATGCAGGAATAACTTGAAGAAATGCAGTGGTAGAATCAGAATTAGTTACTGAAAACTGAAAAATTTCAACATCGGCATACAGACAAACATTTATCTAAACATTTATGTTAGATTAGTAGACAGCTGCCAGCCTTTTTAGACAGTGATCTAACAAGAACAAGTTGGTAAAGCTAAAAGATAAGAACACAGTGAAACGAATGCTAATGTTTAGTAAATAATTCTGAGAAAACATGATCACATCAAGAGAAATCTGGAACAGCACATGACAAAGCTCAACTCATGGAAAAAGAGTAATCATAATATGGTCAACAGAGCACAGAACAAAGGCATGATAGGACATGGAGTACCTTGAGGAACAAAGCCACATGGCGATCCTTAAGGAGTCAGGGAGAAGGGGAAGCAGGAAGAGGTGCAGGGAGGAAGGGAGGCAAGCAAGGGAAAGGATGCAGAGAAGGCAGAGTTAAATCATACAGGGAGCAGCGGAGGAAAGTAACAACTGATGCAAAGAAGGAAACAAAGTTACTGTTCCCTCAAAGTACAGTTCTTTATATTTCTGCAAATGAATCTAATATTCCCCAAATAATTGTACTCACAAACCTGGAGAAAAAAAAAATATCGAAAAACTCAAGATATTTTGTCATGTGATCCTGGGAGAAAAAGACAACTCATCGCAAATAAAATATTTCTACATGTGAGCACACAAGTTTGCAGAATCCATTGTTCTAATGAACAACAGGGATTAGGATTATTATCAGAACTCACGTGTGCTGATATTTATGCGTCACTTAATCAAGCAAACCTCAAAAAGTGCCGTTTGATAGATGTAGTAAAATGCAACACAGACACCTTTCCTTCCACTTCAGAAAATAAAATATTTAAACTTTTGAACCCAAAGATCGGCTTTTGCAGATTTCCAGGACAAACAAACAATAGTACAGATTTTTTTTTTTTACTTCAGCAAAGACAAGAAAGAGTCTTTTGGTTAAAAGCTGAGGAAAAGCGATGTTTGATTTGACAGATATCTTAATTCTGGAAAGGTTCAAACACTGCGAGCCAGTTCATTGTAAACGCCATTTCCCTATGTGCAGCATAAACAAACTCAACAAAATCAATTATCCTGTCCACTATAATTTCTAATTTGAATTGATCTAAAACATTATGTTTCGTATGGTTTCAGTAAGCATAAAACACATTTTTGATTTTACACAAATTAAATGTGTAGTTAGAAAACCACTTCTTTGGTTAGAAACCGTTTTAATTCTTCTAAAAAAAAAAATCCAAAACAACTAATTAAAAACCCTAAAACAAGTCAAAAGACAAAATTCAACTAATAAACTGTTAAACAAAACCTGACGTGTAATATGTAATTTATTTCAGGAAGGAAAAGAAGTGAGAATCCCTGAGGTAGGCAAAGGCAGATCCAAATGGGCTGCTTGTCTTGTTTACCTTCCAGAAGAGGATGCTACAGTGTTTGCAGAAGTGCAACGTGTCACCGTACTGCTCCTTCATGGGGTAGTGCTTCTGCAGGGTGAAGTACATCAGCTTCCAGTCCACATTGTCGGCTCTGGTTAGACCCAAATTCCTACAGAACTGCGTATGAGCAATGGAAGTCCACAAGCAGAATTGGAAGCATAAAACAACTACTTGAAATCACAAGAGACAGAGGTATAATTAAAACTGGTGCAACTCCTAATTAAAACCAATCTTTCCTTGGTGCTTCTATGTCAGAGTGAGTGTATTTGTCAGTTACAGATAGATTAATTTAGTCAATACTGTCCTCTAGTGGCTAACATGAAAATGGCTGTCACTGCCACTTATAACTAGTTCAAGCCATTGAACATAAATTTCCAAGTTCACTTTGATTGATATAAATGTGTAACTTCCTCACCGGTTTGTCTGAGAAGTGAAACTGACAGAGTTTCTTCCACAGCGTCCTGTTCTCACTGAGGACGTGCAACGTCGGCGTGGCCTGACCCAGGTTGATGATGTCACAGGCGTCAGATAACTTACAGAGGATCTTGTTCTGCATGTACAGCGGCAAGTCGTTGAAAGACAAGCCGGTGTACATTTGCTATGAAAGAAAAAAAAAGCGCAAAACCTGAGTTACACTTGAACAGTGAAGGTTGATCTACTTTGCAAAATAAAAAAAAAGTCCACTTTGCACATGGGTCTGCAGGGTGATGAGTACCCTGCTAAAACTCAGTTAAAGTTGAAAATAAAAAGTTTAAGGGGTAGATATTTACTCCAACATGTTTTTTTTACCTTCGGGATCTGCATATTGTTGAGCTCCTGCTGCCATTTCACAATGGTCTCCAGGCGGCACAACCAGATGTTCACGTTGCCCACGAGGACACACCTGCCAACATGGATGGTCAGACTGTGAAGTGTGGAGCTCAGGTCCTGCAGAAGCTCCTTAACGAGGCGAGGATTGTAGTGGTCCTCTAGGACTGAAGTCAAGGTTGAAAACACAAAGAACATAAACATATATGAATCTTATAGAAAGCACAAGTAAAGACCAAGATGATTGATTCTAAAGGTACAGTACTGATTTATTGCTGTACACACCTTTGCAGCACAACTGTATAAAGCCCACTAGTGATGCTGGTTTATGATTACGACTCAAAAATTAATTTGAGTTTAAGCAATCCTTCAGATTTTAAACGGTAAAGGCAGATGTGATCCAAAAACGGCTGCACTGAGCAACTAGCATCTCTCTGTGTTGTCGCAGTTTGCTTTAAGAGATGATTATGCATACATTTAGGGGAAGATCCACTCATATTTTTGTAAATTACAGACAGGTTTAATAGCTTCAATATCTCAAAGACCAGAACTGTTCGTGTTACGGAGATTGTACAGTCTGCTACAGTCTGCTAAAACTGGTGCTAACTTTGGAGAAGAAGGATAAAAGGGAATAAAACAATCTCCTACATTACTGACTTTACCAAAACACGAATCAAGGATGTCCTCCAGTGTCCTCCAAATAATTTTTCAGAACAGATAAAATGTCCAAATTGTGTTTAAAAATCATAATTTTGGGGGTGAGGATGTAGAGAGGTGCCAAATACGCGCATAACGGGCAGAAATAGAAACCAAACTGTTTATTTAAGAGATTTAATGTGTTCTTTTAGTGTCACTAACTTACAAACGCTATTCTGATACAATTACTTCATTAAGTTGTTAGAATTAGAGTACCTTCTTCTGACCTGGGGAAGGTGCTCTAATTAAAATAATATTTCAAAAGTAAAAAATCTATTTAATCACTTGCATCTGGTGTGTGTGACTAAAAATAAAATCGACACAAAAATAGTCACACATTGTTCCCATCTACTAGGTTTGATGGGCCTTTTTGCATCAGCATGTATCTGGTGTAATCTGCTCTGAATCCAGTGCAGAAATAAAGCTTTTTTTCTGTAAAATATTACCAAAACCATATCCTAGGATTCAATTCCAGCTCCTTAGCAGATCTGTAGGTAAGAAATATCCACCAAACAATTCAGCGTGAGTGTCAGCTCCTCCTACCCTTTCGTACAATCTTCTCCAGTATATTGAAATAGTTTTTCTGGGCAGCTCCACTCAAAGACGTTAGCTGAGACCTGGCTATCAGCTGGAAAAGCTGTGGGAGATAGAAAGACATAGATCCAAAGAGTAAGAAGAAAAGACAACAGCACAGGTCATGAAATTAAACACTATGTAAAGGGGACATTCACTGCACACCTTTGCAACATAGTTAAATCTTCGCAAGTCTTGGATCGCACTGGAAAAGTCCAGTCGGTTGAGAGCTTCCCCGATTGTGCAGTAACCGTGTCGCTGTTGGCACATAAGAACAAAGATGTGTTAGCACACACAATAGTAAGGAATTAGTGAAAAAATTATGTTCTGTTGCATACTCTGCCAGCAAGGCCCAACACCAAAATATTACAACAATAAAAGCTTTTCAGGACTTACTTCCTTCGTGCTTCCTTTCTGCACGTAGATCCATTTATCTCTGAAAACAACTAAGACAGAAAGTGTATATGTTAACAGTATTCACGTGTCTTTATTTACATTGATCATCAAAACCTCTAAAGGGAAACTATGCATTAGGTTTTTTTTTTAAGTCTCATTCTGCTTAAATGAAGGCCAGAATGCTTTCATTTGTTCCCGCTTTGTAACAAAGATATTTAATCAATTATTGGTAACCTTTATCATGTTTACCTCAACATGCAGGATGCAGATCTTTACAAAGATGTAGCTGCAGTACTGGAACAACAAATATTTATATAGACACCGAAAGTTTACTGGCACACTAAAATAGATGTATTCTTTACTGCAATAGCATAATCTCGGGTATACAAAAATATATAAAGAATTTGCCTTTAATGTGTGAATATTTATTCAGTGGAGAAAAAAACCCATATAAAGACATCTTTTAAGACAAAAATCCCTGGTGAAACACTTACTGAAACCCTTAACAGTTCATATAAAATAAATGTAACTAATACTTTTTCAAAAGGCATAGTTTACATTGTACCTTTGAGTAGATAAGAATACCTGTTATTGGTACACCATGACTCATTGTTTAAGTGGACGTGGTAGAGACCTACTTCTTTTAGCCAATAGGTTGGATGAAGACCTGTTGTTTCCGCCATGTACGGTGAAAATGAAGGTATGGGAGATAAAAAAAAAAAAAGTCTACAAAGCTAATTGATATCCCGCATCTTGGGATCTTCATAGGTGCCACTAGACTTTATCTACTTATCAACCAATAGTTTTGGAACGACACCAGAACAAATATCTTTCTATCCTACTTTCACAAATGGAAACATGTAAACCTTGACCGGACTTTAACTGGAAACTTGGGCTTTGGTCAGATGAGACTAATGTTTAGCTTTTTGGAAACAAACAGTCCAGTCCACTGATAAGTACGGTGGAGGATCTGTGATGTTCTGGATGATCTAGAGAGATTGTGCAAATAGCAATAATCAAAGATTCCCCTCTCTGTTTGTCCCAACTAGGGAAATGCTACAGAAGGAGACTTATTGCCAAATACTGGAAAAAGGGGATTTTACAAAAATATTACCAACAGAGTTGCCAGTAATTGTGCTACTGGTGATTTTTCAAAAATGTGCTTATTTTACCCTTTTTACACATCTTTACCTGTGGTACCAATAAATACGGAGAAGCTGTAAACATGAACACTATTTGTTATTGGATGAACTGCAAGTCCTGCATTCAGCGTTCAAATCTTACTTTTGTAGATGTGCACCTTTGTGCTCAACACCTTTTATTTTCACAGACTCCCTGCTAATTCTCTTTACTATACTTTACTGCTTCCAATAGGTCAAATTATCAGGCAGCATAGGATAAATTTTCACTGTTACGCTGATGATACTCAGCTTTACTTATCCATAAATCCTGATGAGCCCAACCAGTTAGATAGACTACAAGCATGTCT
>JAHUTJ010076367.1:0-12158 GCA_036250325.1 Characodon lateralis
TATATACACACATATATATATATATGTAGCCCTTACATTATCAGCGC
Source organism: Characodon lateralis (assembly GCA_036250325.1). Classification (NCBI taxonomy): domain Eukaryota; kingdom Metazoa; phylum Chordata; class Actinopteri; order Cyprinodontiformes; family Goodeidae; genus Characodon; species Characodon lateralis. Next base: position 48 of record JAHUTJ010076367.1, read on the forward strand.
CTATGATAAATGTCATATATGTGTATACATATATATATATATGTGTATATATATATATATATATATATGTATAATATATATATATATATATATATATATATATATATATGTGTGTGTGTATTTAAAATAAAAGCTTTATTCTGAAGGTGTTTAGTTATTTTGCCACCACCACCACAATCAATTACATGTAGCGGAAACCCTGAAACTATTTTCTTTAAAAATTTGAGAAATGATAAATGACAGTGAATTACTTCTTCTCGTCATGTAATTTTATATCAGAGGATTTAAGTAGTAAAATATGAGCTACAATAAATTAAATTTTGATCTTTGTGGATCGAATTTTGATCTAGTTCTTGAGAAGGATGATCATGAACAACAATCAGTTGTCATATGCTTTCAATATTTTGTCTAAAACAAGACAATATGTGCATTTTCTTGTTTTTTGTTCAATCGCGTTTGTGTTCAAAGTAAGTAATCAGGAATGTTACAAACATTGTGTCAAGCTATCCAGAAAATTGAAGACTGTATGTGTCTCTGTCAAATTTGTCAGTTTTGTCAGCTCCCTCATAGTTCCCTTCCTTGGAGCTCTCGAGCTTCCAATGTCACCCTGATAAATTAATTGTCTAATTTTTTATGCAGAAGCACAGGAAAATACAGAAGTGGATGAGCACAGTGAACAGTGGGGGTCAGTAATTGAATCCCAGAGTTATTGATTCAGTCAAAGTATCACCATGGGAAACCTATGGCCAAGATAAGTTAAGACTCTGATTAGCATTTACTGTAATGGTAGGGCTGCTATAATTATGTTTTGGGTATTCTTACTTCTAATCTGTCAATTTGGTCCTGCCCTTGCAGGTTTCCTTTCACAGCTCTGAAATGTATCTTATAATCACAATTATACTTCCCTTTATCCCTCTGCCATATTTACTTTATGTTCCTTTCAATTTCAATAAAAAGGGCTTTAGGAGGCTTTGGTATATTTTGTGTAAATGTAAGTAACTTAAATGTCAGGACATTTATTCTAAGAGACATTACCTTTGAAAATATCTGCAGTTACCACATATTAGGCACATTTGTAGATTTGTAGAGAACATTTTTGGTTCAGCCCTTTTGGTTTGGCACAAATGTGTACTGAATAAATGCCGCATTTTAAAAAATCTGAACCTATTAAGAATTTTTATATGTGGGACTAAATGAGATAATTCTTTATTCGCAACTTTAAAAGCAACACTATGACAAAGAAAAAAGTCAATCTGCATTTTTTCATTGCTGACATGAAGAAAATTAAGCTAAGATGCAAATCCAGCTGACATGGAACCACACACCTGTATTGTTTCCAAAGGTGTCCGTTGTTAGGGAGGACTTTTTCCAATCAGTTCATTTCTAAGGTGCATTCAAGTACAACTTGTGCACTGGATTTCCTATATATCAAAGCAAAAACAGTGATTTAGAGAGCTACTTATTCTAAAATGTCAGCAAAGTCTTATTCAAAAATTCCTAAATAACAATATTGCTCATTTTCAAGTGGTTTCATTGTTTTATAATGATTTTACTATTTGATAAAATACCACCAAAAGTCCAATCAGTTCAATATGGTCCACTTTTTTAAAAGTTGAAACATACTGATAAAATCTACTTAATACCAGAAAATGTTTAGTCTTGATTAATGAAAGAAATAATTTATATACGTCTGGGTTCTTTTCTTGATTAAAATGTTCAGAAAATGTACCTGAAAATGTACGTTGAAAACACAGAAAGTACTGAACTGTGATTTTTTCGTGTTTATTGTTATTAAAAAACGGTGTTTCATGTTAACATGTGTTAAGTTCAAACAAACAACTCTTAAGTCTGAAACTCTCAGTCCATAAACACAACTGAAGAAACATTTAGGATGAACAGCAAAACGTCAAACAAGAACGTAAATAATTTCAGATAAAAACAGGATTTCCCTGCATTTAGCTTCTTCCATTTTCTTTACACTTCTGCACAATTTTATGATGATGAGCCACATGAAACACCAATAAAGTCCATTGTATGTGGTTCTGAAGTGGCAAAATGTGGCTAAGTTATTTTATGTTTGCAAGCCATTGTACATAATAATCAGTTTTACCTCTTAAGCCCTCCCTTTTGGCTCATAAAATTAAAGCTGAGTGTCTGCACTCAAAGCCTGAGATTACTTGAACTAAAATATTTTAGTGAGCTGCTAAAACAACAGAAACTGTCTCAGTGTACAGATATATTTACTGACCTAAATATGCACACACAAAGCTTGCTCATTTATTTTCAGCTGCAGTAAAAGTATGCATCTGTTCCTGGGCCACAAGCCAAGGGCCAGCGCTAGTGTTTTACAACGGGTGGAACTGCAGCGATGGCACTTCCTCGGTTCTCTGCTTTCTTACCACTCTCCTTCAGCCCCTCTGCCCCTGGGGATCCATGAAGATAAGGACTGAATATCTCTAGATTCCACTTTGCATATATGTTTAATAGCAGGGAAAACATTAGCATCAGTAATTAAAGCAGTAATTTAACGCCATCAACAGGCAAGCTTCTTGCACGCTGGAATAACACCACTGAAACACAGTAATTAGCTTTGCTTTGATTGGATGTGAGACTAAGTTCAGGGGATGTGGGTTTGTGTGTGTAAATGTGTGTATGTGCACTTTCGCAGATCTAAATGCTCATTACAAAAGCGGATATACTTTTCAATGTTTGTCGAGCATCCGTCTGAGAGAATTTCACAAATGGCACATGCTTTCACAAGAGCCAGGATTGATTCGTTGCACCCGGCATGCCTATAATCAACATCGATCGTATGTGAGTGTGTGTACATACACCCTATATGTGCACATGTGTTGAATAGAATTTGACATCAGGCTTAGACGGTGTTAAACATTGGCCTGAGGAGGTCAAATATTGTCAGAGAAGACCCAGAGGAAGCTAATATTGTCCTGTGTTATCATCTATGTGCTGTAAGCCTTTCTTTTCCTCTAATTCTCCCTAAACTCCAGACTCTAACCTTTCTATCTGTCTGGGACCTCTGGGACAGTAGCCCGCATTCTTTTTCATTAAAGTGCTATGATAGCAATACGGCTGTGAGGGGGTATGATATGTTTTGCTTTTTTGCACTGGCATCAAAAATCGTTAAGAGAGCAAGGAGGTCACTCTGGCTTGTATTTGGCTTTTAATGGCTCCTTAAAGCGAGGCCCCAGGGATGGATGAACACACACGTGTATGAGCACACAAACACACATGGACACGCGCACGCATGAACAACAGTAACTCTAGGATGTTTGAAACCAAGCCAAGACTTTCTTCTTATCTCTTCTTGCTCTTTATTTTATTTTTTTGCTCAATCATTCTCCCACGTTCTCTAGCCAAATAGCTGCAGCCTTTGACGAATTGCAGAGCACTTTTGCTGAAGCATCAGCATTATTCTTTGATTCTAACTCATTCTGCTATTATGGTTATCTCTTTCTGCTTCCAGTTCAGTCTTTTTATTGACATTTCAAAGTGTGTATACTCCCACCCCCTCTTTTCAAGTTGCATCTCTATCACGCTGCTGTAAGAGTTTTTAATTTCCATTCCATCACTGTTAAACTCCACCTCTGACCTCTTCCCAAAAAACACTTTCCTCATGCAGCATCCTGCTGATCTTTCTTAGTATGCTGATAGAGTTTCTGCATGGAATAATTAAGCATATTGAGTTTGCATCAGCAACAGGGTGCTATATGGCTAGCTGTGTGCATGCACGCTCCATATAAACACTCACGCACACAGTCAGGAGGCTCACTTTACTGTGCTACCATACAAACTCCTATCCATCCCAGCTGACAGCTCGTTAATTGCCCATGGGTTAACTGAAAGTGGTGGTGTAATTGCATCAGAGTTTTAAATCACCCTGGTCCTCTTACTTATTTACCAAGCCATAGATTTTAAAACAGCATTAATCGTCTCGTGCATTGGGACAAAGTGGACATTGACTTCTTGGGTTTTAGTCTACATTTTGTTCAGATAGTTAATTCAAATGATGGAGGAAGAGCTGCGCTTTGATTACATCATTGTGGAGTGTAAACAAATACATTTGATTCTTGTTGAAAGACTTGTGCTGCTTAAACTTTTTCACATTTTGTCTCATCACAACAAATGCAAAATTGAAAGTGGAAGAAAAATCATAAATGTATTGCAAATAAAGATTCTAAAAGTGTGGCATGCACACAGTTTAAACCAGATATTTACATGTACTGCATAAAGAGTCACATAAGCATTTTTCCCCTGTCTTACACAAAATGGGACAGTTAAGATCATGAAAATTATTTATTTATTTTCTTATATGTCAAAATACTAATAAATAATGTCAAGCATTCATTACCATCTAGCTGCATTTTAAAGTTCAAGCTCTCTAAACTTCACTGAATAATGCTCAGTCTGACATTTGAAAATCAAACGAGCATGGCACAAATGCAAGCCTACCAAGATATGGCCATTCACCTAAACTGGCAAGCCAGGAAATGACAGCACTGACTAATTGGTCCGTTATAATGAGCTGCAAAAAACCACAGCTCATGTAAGAGAAACTATCAACAGGACAATTATAATCATGCACTCCTCATATCTGACCTAATGATACAAAAGGTGACACATTTTAAAGGGGAATAATACTTTTGCAAGGCACTCTCTTTGAAAAGAACATAACTGTGCAGCCACAGACACCATTAAGATCTAATGATCCTTCCTTATTTAACTGGATACGGTTACATGTAGTTACATGCAGTTACTGGTTGTATATGACACGAACGAATAATTATTCTCTGCATAACTCTCCAAGTAATAATAGATTGTCTCGCATTTTTTTAAATGCTGAAAATTACTGCCGTTGAGGCCTTGATGCTTGAATGCATTGCATTTTATGACTGCGTTCGTTTCTTTTGCAGCACCCTTTTCTTTTCTATCGTTTTTTATTCACTTGTGACCTCGAGGAAGCAGCAAAGCAAGAAGGCCTTGGTAATCAAATTTATTTGACAGGAAAGCAACTTAAAAGCTCTGCTACAGACTAGCCTTTATAGTGCAAGGCTTGTGGAGACAAAATGGACCAGACACTAAAATATCTGTGTGGACCATACTTCTGAAAAAATTTTCTTGATCTAACTTACAAAGATGGCATTGAAAAACATCTTGATTAATTGGAAAATGGTGCTATACATCTTTTGTATGTATTTGTTTGTCCGTGAGTGTGTGTGCATGTCTGGGTGTGCATCCGGATGGGAGGTTTGCTAACACTCTGCATGAGAATGACACAGGGTGAAGAGGGCTGGGAAATGGGATAAATTCCCAGAAACAATCGACGTCTAACGCTTGATGCCTCTTGCTTTTTATCTTTCCAACTGTCTACCAGCCCATCTTCCCACACCGAGATGCATACACGCGTGCATGTACACACTCACTCCTGAGTCCATCCATCCATCTCTTTGACATGATTGTTCCTCTCTTGTTACTTTATGTTCTAATCCATCAGCTCTGAGTAAAAACGGGAATTACACCAAGCCACTGATGCAGCTAACAGACAGAGTTAGAATTACGGCATGGTGCATTACGGCAAATTGCTATTAAAGTTCCCTTTTTCTACTAAACCAAGCAGAGCAAGTGGAGAGTAATGGACACTCAGTATAAGGAACATCATTAGAAAAGATCCAGTCATCTGAGTGTTTTAATTGCAGATGGCCCATTTTCCAGACGTTCAACAGTAGCAGAATCTGGGATTTGGTTTTTACTCATTTGCTGAGGTGTATTTTCAAATTTTTTACATGATTTTAACCAAAAACTTTCAACCAGTCACCTGACAGCTGGCAGAGAGCTACACTGGTTATTTACTACCTACTAGGTTTTGCATGGTTTCAAATGAACAAATTTGCACTAAAAGGTGAGACTGAGACCTTCTGCATATGTCAAACTGATACATGAATCCCTACAATAACAGTCCCAAACTGGATTACTTAATGCTTAACTGAATAACCTACAAGCACCATGCATAAATGAAAAAAAGACAGAGTACCAGACCCATAAAAAACGTGTTGGAGGAAGGATGAGGGGAAAGGTAAGGTGATAACTGGTGTTCTATATGCCGATGCTCAAGGAGATGGATTGTTTGCGTGGGTGGAGTTGTCCTTGGTGCGGTACTGATTGTGTATGAGGTTGGTGCTCAGCAGGACGGATGGTGCTAGTGGGCAGATGAGTGAATAATGATGTTTCACCACACTGCAGTAATTACCTGCTTCTAGGCCTCCCCTGCAATCCGCACAGGCTGCATACTTGTGTCCATATAGATAGCTTTACCCATGAATTCACCCTCACCATTATGTATCCATTGGCAATCTTCAAATGCCAATGGATACAAACTTTGTAAAGACAAACAAATGGATAATTCTTTAAAACAATATTGTTCCACTTCTTTTCCACCTTAACTGACTGGAAATGCAACAAGATATTATGTAATTGTAATGTAGATCAATAAACGTGCAAACTTCACTGATTAAACTAATATTCATAACAGTTAATTCTTGAAGCAGATGTCTTGCTATAAATAAGGCCCAGTAGTGGCACAAAATCTTAAAAAATCCAAACAAACAAACTCAAACACAAATTCCAAGAAACACTGAACTTCCAATACCATCCAAGCAGGCGGCATTAATATCAACTGACAGGTCACCAGTCCATCACAGGGCAAAACCAAGTCATGGATTGTTAATTAAAAGTGCCTTGACATTCTGGTCAACTTAAAAAAGTGTACATAAAAAAAGAAATAACATCTATTTACTTATAGCACCACTGTTCCAGATTTGATTCTGTTTTGGTTTTTATAGAGGTATAATGTATGTGCAGCTCTCCTAAATTATGTGTGATTGTGTATTTTGTACTTCAAGGGGAGTAGTTTGGTTGCATTGCAGGTTTTTAAACCAGTAAAGAACTTTGCAATGCTTTGTATGAAAACTTTTATATAAAGACAATTTGTTTTATTGATTGATCGTTTCCTAAACATATTTGTTTGTCAAGTACAGATAAACACTATACAAATTGAGCTTTTAAAAACCTTTTAATTTGACTGCTTTTGTAAAAATTGAAAAGTTTTACCAAAAAATACAATTTGCATGCAAATGAATTTAACTACTAAAGCAGAACTGGTTTTCTTTAGTAAATATCAGTGATTGTACAGACAGGGACAAAATTGTGCTAAATCTTTACACTTCTCTAAAATAAAAATCATACAATCATATCATGTCACCCACTGATGGTGTCCTTTCATAATTGCATAATTAGAAATTTGCTGTCAGATTTCTAAATATCTGTGACAAAGTGATGTAAACTAAACTAGTATTGTTTACCCTTGATAAAATTACCCCACCAGGCAGAGCCCCCTGGCTTAATTTTTTTCCTTTTAGTACTTTACATTTTACTTACTAAAAGCTTTCATTTTTAATACAGTCGATGCAGGTTTAGTTTATTGTTAGATTCAGCACAAAAAAAAAAAAAAAAAAAAAAAAAAAAAAACTTTATTAGGACATTGCCTGCTGTCCCTTTAAATGTAACTGAATAGAAGATTGTTAGAAATAGGTTTGGATCCTAATGTCACGTTTAACACAAGTAGAGTCAATATTGCACTGAAATGGTTGGAATTGAATAATTTTATGTGTGTGTCAAGCCCACTATTGTACTTGGATTTTAAATAATAATTTAAATAATGTTTTGGAAGGAAGGCTGATCAGCGGTAGTAGGTCTTCCTCTGACAGCTTGGCCACTGTGTGGGGTGAAGGTGACTGAGATTAACTGGTAAAATTCAGGTAATGAAATTGTGCAGTAAAAATAGTAAATGAAATGAAAAATGGAGCCATTAATTATCAAGGGATTTGATTGATATAAAGCCAATTTCATTAAAATAGTCATGAAATGATGAAAACAGAGCTATGTTTCATTTTTTTCTCTCTTGCAATTTTCATTCCTCATTCACCACAAAGTTGCCATTCATCATTTCAGGGCAGTGGCCTAAAGGAGAACAGCAAAAGTAGAAGTGATAACAAAAAATGAATTTATCTGACATATAATAAAATGCTTTGTTTTCTCCACATAAACAACCTGTTTATCAATGTGGTTTGTCCTAATGAAATACAATGAAACACCAATGTCGTTTCACATCTAATTTCTTTCTGCTGTAAAATATAATAAGAATGAAAACCAAATACATAGAAAAGAATATGCACTCTACATGTGTAGGAAACATCTTGTACTTGCTCATGAGTTTATCTTTAAAAATCAAATGAATTCACAGATGATTGCTTATTAAACAGCTAACTTTCAGAACTATTCCCAGAAATACTTGCCAATGTTTGACCTTGCATTTAACATGTATGCTTCCATTTTTCAGTACTTGTTCCATTGGAAGTCTGTGGTGTACTGATTTTTACTTGCCAAAACAGAAAATTATTTGAATGGTAAATAAAATATTGTATAATGTTTTATAGTAACAAAATAAAACTAAAAATAAAGATTTCTTTGAGTGGTCAGTATCACTGGAGAAGTGCTACATAAATTCAGTTCATTTACCAAAAAGAAAAACATATCTGTTTTCTGCTGTCTATTGGAAGAAGCGGCCATATGGAAGATAAATGAAGCTGCGGATACTTGCGGATGTGTTTGTGGAAAATTCCAACACCTAAAGTGTTGCTGAGAATCATGATACAAATGAAATACTTTCATCCTTTCCTGCTACGCTTCGCATGTCAACTGCCAACTAAAAAGGTTAGATCTGTCAGTATTTAATGTTATTTTACCGAAACATTTATGTAAATACAGTTCATATTCAGGGGCGGATCAACAGGGGGGCAATGGGGGGCAACTGTCCCCCTGCTGTAGACCAATACCTCCCCCAGCTTACAGCTTTCAAATTAAACATTAATTTACCAAAAAGTATATAAGTGTAGATACAATCTGAGGTCCCTCGTTAGGGCCCTACAGGTACATAAATGAGATAGTCTGTCTGCAGCCCAGCAATAGAGCAACTGAGCTGTCCAAGTTACTGCAGTTAAAGTCAGTTTCTCCAGGTGATGGTTTCACGCACAACAGTAAAGTCAACTGACGTTTACAATGAATGAAATTTCTGCTGAGGTGACAATGTTCATGGTGTAATACGCTTATTAATCGTTTGATGACAGTGACTCACTTGTCTATAATTTGTAAGAGCGATAGCACATTTCCCTTGTTAGTTTAGGTTACAATAAACACGGTAACAGTTAATTAAAAGTTTAGCTATGAAAAAAAATGTTCAGGTTTGCTTTTTTTAGGGGCTGCAGTTTTAGTGACAGCTCTATGTGATCAATATTATGACAACAATGCACAATTAAACCACATTACATCCGTTCGGTCAGATCGGGAAAATAATTAATTGGCTGCCATGAGAATAAGATTTCTAAATATAACTGCTTGTGTGACTAGTGTGAATGATCATTTCTGGTTTCATATTGTTATAGACGTCTTGTGGTAATAAATGGGCTAACTTTTCCAAATCTTGATGCTTGCAGATCAGAATGAAAAGGAAATTTAAAAGTGGAGAGATTTCCAGTTTCTTTGGCATAAAAGTGAGGGATGAGAAGGAAGAAGAGACTGTAAGATTTGAAGAAGGAAGAATGATATTGAGACCAGGAGGTCTACAGGTGAAGGAGGCCAGTGAAAGTGCAACAGGTGAAGGAATGAGTAAAGATGAAGAAAATGATGCTAGCATACGTGGTGAAGATGAGATTTCAGAGTCAGAAAGAGAAAGAAGGCACAGAGTCAGGGAATCCAGCCTATCAGGGTAAGGCATGTTAAATATAAATGCTCACGACAGTTTGTATTTGTTAAGGTTTTAAAACTATCAAACTATACTTTTCCTTTCCAATGGTGGCGACAGTGGTAGGAGGTTCGTCCTGTAACCTGTGGGTTGGCAGTTTGAACCCCAACTCTATCTGTCTCAGACATTGTGTCCTTGGGCAGGACACTCCACCCGCCTTGCCCTGCCCATGGTGGTCAGAGGGCTCGGTGGTGCCGATTGTATGGTAGCCTCACTTCTGTCAGTCTGCCCCATGGCAGCTGTGAAAATAATGTAGCTCACCACTGTCAGTGTGTGAATGTGTGTATGAATGGGTGGATGACCGATTGCAGTGTAAAGCGCTTTAGGGTCTCTGAGAACTTGAAAAAGCGTTATACAAGTGCAGGCCATTTACCATTTTCCACTTCACAACCATATACTACGTTGTGTTGGTCTATAACATACAATCCCAGTACATACATTGAAGTCTGAGGATGTAAAAGTTGTGAAATATGAACTAATAAGGGTAGCAACTAAAATGGGTATGCTAAATTACATTTTGTATCAAGTATTTTAGCAGCTTCATTAAGAATATTGATAATGATATTAGTGTCATCATCCACTGGTGTATGTGTTTCCATTTACTATTGTGATTACTTTCTGATCATTTTTTGGGTTCATTATTGTCATTAAGGTCTTGCTGTACATAATTCATTTCTGTGTTCATTACTCTTATTGTCTTGTCATACTAGATCATTCTTTTGAGTTTAGTTTCTTACTGATTTCTTGTGTTCAGTTTTCTATGCATTTCGATTTATTCTCCTATGTTTGTTGTTTCTCTTATGTTTTTTTTCCTTTTTGTTTTGTCTATCCAAGTCCAAGTATTAAGTCCTAGTTCATCTCTCTTTGTGTTAATTAGCCTCCCTTCCTCAGTTTGCCTACACTCAATATGCCACAGCTGGTCCACAATTCCCAATTAGCTCACCTGGTTCCTTTGTCAATTTCTACCCCTGCCTCAGTAGCTAAGCTCCTGGTTTTTCACTGTTCCTTGATGGATTCTCTGGTTTCTCTACCTGTGCTTCATGTCCTGTTCTCCTTGTTCAAGCCCTGTAGGTTTTTCTGTTTTCTTGATTAAAATCTTCAACATGCTTATTCCAATTCTTCATTTTTGTCTAACTCTCAACCTACAAAACAGGACATTCAGGTTAAAATAATCAGTTGTTATAATGGCTTTAGGTTGTTGGTTGTTATGCATGTTATGGTGACTTCAAGATGCCACTTTGCTGCAGGTCTCTAACAGTGAGCTTTAGTAAATTTTTTTTTACCTCCCCTATCACCTCCTGTGTGGTGGCAAGATTTTGAACTATGCATTACCATAGTGGTTTTCAAGTGGAAAACAAAAGGTTAGAGATTGGAACTTGTATTGTTCACAAATACAGTTAGAAAACAGTTGTTAGCAGTGCTGGCTGAAGGCATGAATATCCTAAGTTTGAATCCCAGCCTGGTGCCTTTTTGCACAGAGTTTGCATTCTCTCTTGCATGCAGGGGTTTTCTCCAGATACTTCCTCCCACATTCCAAAAATATTGCTGTTAGTTGATTGGTAACACAAAATTCCCCTTTGAGTGACTGTGTCCATGCATGGTTGTTCGGCTTTGTGTTGCCTTGAGATGGACTGGCTAGCCGTCTAGGGGGTACCCTGTTTCTTGCTTAATAACTGCTGGAGATACAGACATTAAATGGTTGTCATATAATCCTTAAAACAGATAATATCACATCGAATGCTTAGTTTAATTCAATTTTATTCATGTTTTTTGTTAAATGAATAGTCACTTAAAAATGGTCCCATTTTGTATTGTCTCACAAAAAGCTGCTATAACTCCATTAAAAGTAATGGAATAGAAGCATTGATGTTAAATGCTGCTCTTAAAAGTGTAAACTTGTTGACTAGTCCATTTCAATTAGTGTTTATTCCATTTAATACATTCTGCAAAACAAAATGAATTATGAATTAATAAAGGGCTTATTAACATGTTTACCAGTGTTGGAATTATGAATCTGAGAATATTATTTAATATTTAATATTAATATTTTATCAAATAATATTACGGTCTATTAAGGGTTGTCCTATGAATACCGGCCCAGTAAGGCGACGGTATTAGGACAAAATAGAAAGGTGTGAGACAAGCTCTGACATTATTGAACAGCATAAACTCTGCACATATATGGAATGAATTCACACAATTTCTTAAAATACAAGAATTTATTAACAAAAATAAGT
>JAHUTJ010076368.1:0-12154 GCA_036250325.1 Characodon lateralis
TAAACTCACACTAACATGCACTAATCACTAACAACTTTCTTCAACAGAAACTGTTAAAAATATAACTACCTTCTAGGACACAGGGTTAAACTGTAAGCTGGCACGGTATTTTTCCATTAACACTCTGACAGAGGTTTCAGGTAGATGGATTGCCACCCTTCTTTTTGTTCCAGTTGACCACTGACAGTCAGATAATTTTTTTTCCTTTTGCCAAGGAGGCCAGAGGACGAAGATTGACCGCTCTTCTTGGAGTTAATTGCGGAAGCGCAGTAACTCCCCCCTCTCTCTCTCTCCCTCTGCTCAGAGAAGACTTCAAAAAGTAAAATCCATCCTTTTATTTTTATTTCTTTATTAGGAATAGCGTGGGCAGGGTAGAGTAGGTTTTAGTGCAATTTAGAATTGCCACTTCTAGTTTAATGTGTTCTGCAATGTATGTGCATGCCTTACTTTATTGAAACTTGATTGCTGTTGATTTCTGAGGTCGCCGAGTCTCGCAAGTTGTGTTTTTACTGTGTGAACACCTGAGCGCAGGTGCGCTGTGAAACTGGACTGCTATAATAACCTTATGGTGAAAATCAACATTTTTCTTTGTCTTCAACTTCGTGCTTTACTAGCTTGCCGCCAAAAGTTTTATTATCCTTTGTCCTCTAGGTTTACAACTTTGCTTGGAGGAAGTTTTATGACTGCCTGTGTCCCGCTGAGCTACACTCTGGGGAGTGGCCTCCCCGAGCTTCACTCAACCATATTTCTTTTGTAATTTTGCCATAACTGCCATAACTGGTGGCTTGATTGCATACACACCCACTGCTGTTTGTTTTGTTTTGTTTATTTAGATATTTTACCGTAGTTAGTAGAACTTTGCATGTTGGATTAGGTGAAGATTATTGAATCGGAAGAGCGAATTGTATCAGGGCTGTTGATTTAATAAATATTCACATAGATAAAGAGAAGGCGTTTGTGTTTATTTTGTGCAAGAGTGATTTGTCAGTCAAAATAAGGTCAAAGTTCCCCACGTTTTGGGAGAAACGGTTGATTAAACAGTGACATCTAGTAAATAGTTATCAACTATTACTGAGAATTTACTAATTGTAATTATCAAGGGCTTTGAGCCACAATTACAATCCCAGAGGACATCTGTGATTTCGATTCATAAATAAGGATTTTTGGTTAAGAAATTAATTTTGTCAAATTATGATTTTCAATTATAATTATTGATAAATATTAATTAATCAATAATCATCATCCAAACAAGATGTTATATACATATTGAGATATTTAGTAATATTATAATAGTTGCTTGTTTCTTTGTATATTGCTGTAGTTTAATTTAAACATATTTTATTCGGACCTCATATATCTGTCATTGGTAATGAAAATAAGTCTTAATACATTTCCTTTAAAGATGGGTATTTGGTTACATCAGTTCTGCTGGAAGGATTTATTTTTAAATAATTGCGTATTTATTAAACCAGGTGATTGGTTATTCTTTTCAACCCTATCTTTGATAGACCTAATGCTTGACTTTAACCTAATTTTTGTTGTTGTAATGAAGCTGTATTTAGAATTAACCTGCTTAGAATCATGTTGTATGACTGATTTGCTGCAGGAGGGCCTGGTGCACTCAACAAAATAGATGGTATCATGAGTAAAGAGCATAATGTGGACATATTGAAGCAACATCTCAAAACATTAGCCAGGAAGTTGAAATTTAGCACAACATAGGTCTTCCATATGGGCAATGAGCCTAAGCATACTGTCAGATTGGTTACAAAGTGGCTCATGTTCTGTAGAGGTCATCACAAAGCCTTGATCTCAATCCCATAGAAGAGTCTTCTTCAGAGCTGAAACAGTGTGTGTGTGAGCAAGGTGGCCTATAACCCTGGGTCAATTTCACCAGTTCTGTCAGGAGGAAAGGGCCAACATTTGCTCAAACTGTTGTGAGGAGCTTTTTGAAGGTTAACCAACATGTTAGCCTTTAAAACATGTAAAGTTTAAAGGGAATTTCTACCAAGTACTACAAAAATGTGTGCAAAATTGTGAATTTGATGAAAGTCTAAAACATCTCTAAAATATTTTCTTTGTCATTATTCTGGCATTTAGCAAACTGGAGTAATTTTGGTAATCCTAACTCACTAAAACATGAAAAGATTTAGTCTGATTTCATGTCAGACAGTGAGGAAACAATGTCTGTTTTTACACATAATCATCAGGTTTCAGCTCAGACTGAAATATAAATAAATGTAAATTTACCTAATCTAAACTAATATTTTTAAACAATCTATAATATGTTGTTTAAAAATATGTTGTTTAATATTTTTAAACAACATATTATAGATTTTCTATATTTAAAAAATGCTATTAGATGGATTTGCTTTTATAACACATCAGTGGCCTAAATGTCCATTCAGCTTGTAAAAATACTGAATCCTTCCCATGAGACAGGACAGCATTTAAATTGGAATCTCTAACACTTTCCTGAATTAAAACATAATTATACCATGCTAAATGAAATGCAACCTTTCAAAATTATATATAACAGTATTTATGTATTTAATGTGCCACACTAACAAGCTAAATTTAATCCCTCAGCAGTTGTACACCAATAAGTTTTTTACATTCCTCTCATTCTCCTCTTGGAGTTCCGCAGCTTCACTGAAAGCTGACATGAAGTCTTTGGAACTCCAAGGTCTGCTTAGGCAGAGGCAATAAATCTGTCATGTAGGAATGTCTCGCTATCACGGTTGATCATAAATTTGTCTGTTCATCTTTGGAAATCAAAACAACAGAAGCCCCCTTAACCAAGTGCCTTCTGTGTCTGCTTCTCAAAAGGTGTTGCAGATTTTCTCCAAATACAAAAAAGAACTACATCGACTTTGCTTTTATGTTGGCCCAAATAAAACTGAATGCAATCAGACTCTCCAAGTTAATGAAAGCTGACAAAATATGTCAAAAAAAACCTTGGTAAAGACCAAAAACAAACATGTGCCCTTCCAATATGGATGTAAACTTTAATGTATTCAAAAAAGTAGTTCAGAAGATCAAAGTGATTCGCAAACAAAAGAAAGAAACATAGAATTTGGCTCACATTCCTCCCAATCCCATCAGCTCCTTCCTGCTTTCAGCTAAAGCTTCCACAATTGGAAACACTGTAAAGACTGCAGAGGCTGCAGCTGGAACTGAGTAGGTTTCTGAAGCCTGCTGCTGCTTGCTTTCACCAAATCTCCCTAGATAATACACTTCATAAATGGATCCAACAGGCAGAAAAAACTGACAACCCTCATCATCAGTGTTTCTTCATGATAATGATAGGTACTGCGTGTAGTGGAACCGCTTTTTAAATCCCTTGCTGTCGCCATTTGTCAAAATAGGTTTGCGTTGAGTCTGTTACTCTCCGATGTAGTATGGTCAAGTTTTGCTTGGTTGCTGCTGCATGTCAAAAATGAAATTAGTCACCGTGGCTTTACTGCTCTAAATCATCCCTAAAAGAAATCAGGAGCAACAACAGTTTGCAGTCAAATGCGCCTGTTGGGGAAGCATTTTGAAATTAATTGCTACCAGTGTGAGGCATATGACCTTGCTTTCGGGGATTGTGATTTAGGAACAGGGATTGTAGGAAAGATTTGCTGTTACCAAGAAAACAGGCTTTTACTATTCTCTGTGGTGTGGTGATGCAGAGTCTGGTTTGGCCTGCCAGCGGTGTAGAGAACTTGAGCCCCAAAGCTTCTGTTAAACCAGGGAGGAGATTGAACACATAAGTCATCTAGAAAATCTATAGCTGGGTTTTGTTTAACCAGAACCTTGCAGACCTTGGTATGCAGCTGTCCTCCAAAAGGGGTTGGAGTTTTAACCCTTAGATAAAGATAAGATGATGAATCAAGCCCTTATCTGTTTTTGATGAAAACTTTAAAAAGGAAAATCATATGAGAATGGGATTTATTCAAGCAGTTCTTTTTAATTTTCCTCTTCTATCATTAGCTTAATGAAGTGCAGTATGATGATCAACTGTAGTGTACTAGATGGACATAAATCATTTCTATGAAGGGGAGAGACTACATTATTATCATCAACCAACCGATCGATTGATCAGTCGATCAATCAATCAATCAATCAATCAATCAATCAATCAATCAATCAATCTTTATTTATTGAGTGCTTTACACACCCAAGTGACCAAAGCGCGGCACAGGTCCAAAAATAAAAATAAAAATAAAAAATGACCAAAAGACACAAACACCAACAATACCACAAATAACCAAAAAGAAAGAACAACTAAATATAATAAAAACAGTAAATAAGAAAAAATAAATAAAAGACTAATCATTAAAACAACCCGATATTTCTGCTCAACTGGAATTAAAAACCAAGTAAAAAAAATTTTTTATTTTTAACAGGGACTTAAAATCCTTTAAGGTATTTAAGGCAAGAGGAAGATTGTTCCAGAGTTTGGGAGCAACAACAGAGAAGGCTCCTGCTCCTCGGGTCACAAAACGAGTCCCAGGAACATCTAAAAGCAACAGAGGTTCTGACCTCAAACTTCTCATTGGAACGTCCTTGTGCAGAAGCTCTGTTAGGTAATGAGGTCCCTGACTGTTTAAACGCTTCAAAGCCAAAATTACAATCTTAAAATAAATTCTAAAATGTACAGGCAGTGACAAACTTTGAAACCACACCAGTTTTAGAAAGACATTTAAGTCAACTGTGAGAAGTCCTTTCGTTGATCACACGTGTGCTATACTGTGCCACGCAACTCAACACATAAGTGTCTTTAATGACATGTTCTCTTGTCTTTCCAATTTTAAGAGTGGCTAAGACAAAACAGGCCTCTGTGGCACATAAATTAATTGATTAAATGCCTAAAAAATATTTTTAAAAAGCTGATGGGAGCCAGTATTTCTAGCACTAGCGAAATTTTTCAGTGTGAGATTATGCTATTGCAAAAATGAATCTGTTTTGAGGTTGTTAACAAATCTTTATCAATAATGTCAATAATTGTTGAGGGCAATTATATGTATATTAGAGGTCATAGAAAACAAGAAAAGCATAAAAATAATATGTAAAAAAGCTAATTTGCTAAAGGTTGCATGGCATTAATTACCAGCATGTAACAGAACTGCAAATAAATGATAAGTGATTGAATTTAGCTCACAATTTTCCAGCAGTGGCCATTGAACATGGATGAATTCCATTTTAATTGGTGTGATCTAGTCCTTAGGATGTATAAACTTGTGCAAGCTGCCTTTATGAGAGCTTATATCATCAGCAAGTTTAAGGCAAAAATATGAATAATTTAAACACATTTTTACGGGTTCTCTACTTTTAAATGGAAGATTTTCAATAACGAAAGTTTTTCCTGGAAACTGGTGGGTTTTTTTGCAGCTTTTTGTCCAAAAAACATGCAAGTTATTTTGACTGGTGACTCAAATGTGCTCTTAGGAGTAAGTGACAGTGTGCATGGTTGCTTATTTTGTGTGATGGCCGGGACATAGACTGGTGAGCTGTTCTGCGTGCACTTCGCCTCTCGACTGAGATCAGCTGAGAACAGCTCCAGTCCCCCACAGCCCTGAGCAGGATTAGGTGATTTCAGAAAATGAAAGAGTGAGTTAGATTTTCAGCACATTCAGTAATTTTGCTGTTTTTGACAGTCAGTAGAAGACTTGTAGCACATCCACAAATGTGTTGATAATTATAACATTAGCAGACAGTGGTTTGATGAGATTGACATGATAATAATATATCATTAAAGTCATCACTTCTTATTGTAATGACTTAATCAGGGAACAGAAACCATAATGAGATATGCCGTCATCTTTTTGCATTGCAGCGGTTTTATAACTATATAACCACATAGTTCCTATAAACTACTTTCTCACTTCTTTTTGTGTTGTTTGACAAACAATCACAAAGGCCTCTGATTTTTTAGCAAAAATCACTGATTTCAACTCAGCTCAACTCACCTCCAAAGGGGGTAAACGATTAAACATCTTTTCAGCCTGGGAAGCATACCGGCTCCTAATCATTGTCTGCCAAAAGCATCGAAACATCCCATTAGATCGTTTTTTTTTTTTTATATCATGCTGAGATGATGTAAGGGGTGTTTAAACTGAATCAATTTTGTAGATACTGCAAAAACATCCATATCTCTTGATGTTTTGTCAAGCCAGACCCTTCCAGCTGGGAGGCTGTGGCAAATTTTTTGGGGGGCAGTAAACAGTATTTTTATTTAATATAAATATGTTTATAAACATTGATGTAGCCTTTCAAATGAAATAACCATGTTGATTATTAATACAAAATAAAGGATAATGACTTAAACAGTGACACGTAAGTGTGCCTCAGTCACCAGAAAATAGCGAGTAATTATGATCAGGTTTGCATAAACTTTAGTTCATTTGTTGCAGAAATCTTAGGAACTGCATTATAATCACATTAACTCCAGAAACCTGAAGGCAACTGTACAAGAACGTCTCCTGAAGACACGTGGAAATGTTTAGGAAAAAATACTGAACATTTTAAATACTTCCATCCTTCTTTTTTGTACAAACCTTAAATGCCATCCATTGGTCGAGTGTTTGAGTGTGGTGTCCAAATTCAGGGGCTGCATCCTTTGAGGTACTGGTCTACGTAGGCCGATAGTGATCGGCTGTGAATTTGGACAGTCTAGCCTGACCCAGCTGTTCCCGCCCTTACCTCAGCATACCTTCTGTCGCCTAACAACCATGACAGCATGAAGCACAGAGCTTTGAAGCTGTAAAAATTAAGCCCAAAGCTTAACATCTCCACTGTAAATAACGGCACATGGTATTTACTTCTTTATATATTCCGGATGGCTTATAAGCTTGCTTTCTTCAAAATATTCTTGTTTTATTGTCTTTTAATTTTAGCCTCGCTTAATAATCAGCCATTTAAAGAGTAAAATGGAGTTTAAACGAAAATTCAACATGGAAGACTCACCACCTCGCCACGTCCAATCACTCCTCACTGGCTGCTCCAATCAACAGCAGGCCCGCACTTCTCCTTGGCCAATCATCTCCCAGGGCATCACTTTTAAAGAACTTCTGCATGGATGACACCGCTCTTCTGCTGAGCTTCGATCAGCATGTCTGATTATGAATCTGACGATCCTGCTGGTTCCTCGCAAGACCGGGTCAAGATCGGGTCCCTCTCCTTCCTCCCAGCTCAGGGCGAGTGGAATAAATCCCGGATTCGACCAAGACGCTTCTCAGCTCGCTGATTTTCTATCCCACGACACCCCTCCGCTTCCACCTCCTCTGCCTCCTTCCTCGGGAAAACACCGCAGCAAGACTCCCAACCCCCCTGCCAAGAAACGCCGAGGCTGTTCCTCATCCACTCTAGCTTTGGCTATGTCTCTTCCCGGCCCGTCTTCAGCCGCACTCACCTCTCTCTCTGAAACTCTTGCTGCCTCATCCTCTTCAACTACAGCTGTCCCCGCTTTATTTGTTCTGTATTCCCAGATAGAAGAATCGAGCTGGACACATACTTGGCCCTCATCACAGATCTGCACCTTAAATACGGACGTTCTCTCTTCTATCAATACCATAAAACCTTTTCTGCTAAACCCGCTTCCATCTTGGCTCAGTCAGGAACTCGCCTAGACTGGTCCGTGCTTGACACGGACATCCTAATCATGCTCACACAAGCTTCCTCATGCTTCTCCTGCGGCGCAATCGGCCATCAGTGCTCTCTCTGCCCTACACTCCCGTTCTCCTCCGGCTCAGCTACTCATCCTCTTCTTTCCCCTTCCTCATCCTTTCAAGGCCATGATTGCAAAGGGAGAAAAATTGAGGTTTTCAATAATTATCCTATTTGCAATAACTTCAATGAAGGTGTTTGTTCGTTCCAATCATGCTCTTTTCTTCACATTTGCAGCTTCTGCAAAGACGCCCACCCGAAGTCCATTTGCCCCCGCCGTTCATCCCTCAGCAGAACTTGTCATGGTTCCAGGCGTTAATTTTTTCTTACCTTTCCACTCCTGTCATTATTCCCGAACTAGCTGCTCTCCCTCAGTCCCGCCCAGACCGTCCTTTTGTCAATTTCCTCATCACTGGTCTCACTCAAGGCTTTTTCATTGGTGTCCCTCTCCTCCTCACTTCCTCATTCATTTGTGCAAACCTGCAGTCAGCTCTCCGTGAGCCAGAATTTGTAGCTCAGCTTCTTAAAAAGGAGATTTCCAAAGGCTATATGATAGGTCCTTTTAAATCCCCTCCTTTCTCTTTCTTCCGCATTAGCCCCTTAGGAGTATAGCTACCAGAAAGTATTCAGGAAAAAAGGGCCTTATTATCGATCTTTCAGCTCCTCACTCTGGTCCTCATTTCAGTATTAATTCCATTATTCCCAAGCCCCTTTTCCTTGTATTATGCTACGGTAGATCACGCTATATCGCTTATTAAAACTGCGGGGCATGGAGCCTGGCTTGCTAAAGCAGACATTACCGATGCGTTTAAAATCATGCTGGTGCACCCTTCTCAATGGCACCTCCTCGGCGTCAAATGGGACCGCCGTTTCTTTTTTGCAGTCAGGCACACTTTCGGCTGCAGGAATAGCCCCTGCCTCTTCAACAAGCTGTCTGAGGGTCTCTGTTGGATTCTCCAAAATGTTTGCAAACTCCCTTTCGTTCTCCATCTGCTAGATGACTTTCTTCTTATCTATCCCCCCTCCCCTCACCCCAGCCCCTCTCTCCCTAAGCTGATCCAGTTATTTCAGCAAGTTGGTGTTCCCCTGTCTGAAGAGAAAACAGCAGGTCCAGCCAAGAAAATTGAGTTCCTAGGCTCCCTAGATTCAGACGCCATGGTAGCTTCTCTGCCAGAAGATAAGCTGTCCCGCATTCGCAAAGTTTCTCAGTCCTTTCTCTCCTCCCCAGTCATCTCCAAGCATCAACTCCTGTCCCTCCTGGGTCATCTGAATTTCGCAATGTGCATAATTCCTCAAAGGTCGCTCCTTTAGTTCTCAGCTTCTGGATCTAGCTAATTCTGTCCCCTCTCTGCTTGATTCAGTTTCTTTAGATGAAGGTTGCCGCTCTGACCTGTCTTTCTGGTCCTCTCTCCTGCAGAACTTGAACGGTATCTCTTTCTTTTACGATGACGTCGTCACGTCAGCAGATTCCATTCAGTTTTTCACGGACGCAGCTCCGTCTGCAGGTTTTGGGGATTTATTCAGGGTACATGGTTCGCTGGCATCTGGCCACCTTCTTTTCCCCAATCCAAATCATCAGCCTTTTACGAAATAATTCCCATCACTTTTGCTTGCTGCGTCTGGGGCAACCAATGGAAAAGAAAACGCATTGCCGCTTTATGCGACAATGCAGCCGTAGTCGAAGTAATTAATGAAGGCTGCTCCTCTTCTAAGTCCATCATGCCCTTCATGCGCCGCATCACCTGGCAAGCCGTGACTCACAATTTTATCATTACTGCCCACCATATTCCCGGTCATCATAACTCACTTACTGATGCTCTTTCTCGTTCAACATTTCAGGTCTTCCGTCGTCTCTACCCTTCAGCCAATGTTCATCCAACACAGATACCACCTCTCAAAGACGTGATACTCGACTAAACTCATCCCTCATTCCTTTACTCCAATCAGCCAATTATTATTGTAATTCAAGCTTAGCTCCCCCCACTCTCAAGTCTTATTCCTTTTCTTGGCAAACTTTTTCAAAATTTTGCCTTGCTCATAATACTCCTCTTTACCCCGCCCGCATTCCTACCATCTTAGCATTTATTTTTTATTGCTTCTATGTCCAGCATTTCAAACTCCCTTGCATCAAGAGTTTATTAGCATAAATTTCTTTATGCCGGCTAAATTGTTTGGCCGTCCCAAGTCTGTCGTCACAGGAGGTAATATAAGAAGGTGAACGCTTTAATTCATTGCCTTCAACTTGGGACCTCGACACGGTTACCACGCAACTGAAGCATCTCTCTGGAGAAGAAGAGGTCCCACGTGGATTCTTCATTTATTCTCCTTCGTTGGCCAACAGAAAATTCATGAAAGAGGTTTCTGGAATAAGAAGGCCAGAAATTTCACTTTGCTGATCGAAGACGTGAGTTTAACACGTAACCAAAAGACCACGGAGTTTCAAGGAAACGCAACTTTCTCTCCTTGTTTTGTACCAGTTGACTAGTGACGGTCCATCATAATTTTTCTACCTTTCTGCCACGGAGGCCACCAAGGAAGAAAACGGACTGCTTCGCTGAGTATCCGCGGACGCGTGGAACTCTTCAACCCTCCCCTCTGTCTCCCTCTGCTCAGAGGAGACAACAACAAGTAAAATCCACCTTTTATTTTTATTTCTTTATTAGGAATAGCTTGGGCAGGATAGAAGAGGTTTTAGTGCGATGTAGAATCGCCACTTAGAGTCTAATGTGTTCTGAATTGTATGTTCATGCCATTGTTCTTTTGAAACATGATTACTGTTGTTTTCTGAGGCCGCCGAGTCTCGCAAGATTGTGCTTGTACCGTGCGAACACCTGAGAGCAGGTGCGCTGTGAAACTGGACTGCTATAATAACCTTATGGTGAAAATCAACCATTTTCTTTGTCTTCAACTTTCCCGCTTGCTGGCTTGCCGCCAAAAGTTTTATTATCCTTTGTCCTCGGAGTTTACAACTTTGCTGGGGGGAAGGTTTATGACTGCCTGCATCTCACTGAGCTACACCTTCTGGCGGGCTGCGCTCCCAAAGCTTCGTTCAACACCATATTCCCTTGTCATATTATCACTTTTGCCATAACTGCTGGTTGATTCCATACACACCCACTGCTGTTTTGCTTTATTTTGTTTAGTTAGATATTTTACCCTTCTGTGTAGAACTTTGCATGTTTGATTAGGTGAAGATTATTGAATCGGAATAGCAAGGTGGATCAGGCAGTTGATTCAATAAAGATTCACGTAGATAAAGAGAAATCGTTTGTGTTTATTTTGTGGAAGAGTGATTTGTCAGTCAAAATAAGGTTAAAGTTCCCCACGTTTCGGCAGAAACGGTTGATTAAACAGTGACATCTCTGGTAATAGTTATCAATTATTACTGAGTATTTAACAGTTGTAATTATCAAAGGCATTGAGACACAATTACAACATTAGAAGATATCTCTGGTTTCGATTCATAAATGAGGATTTTTGGTTAAGAAATAAATTTTCTCAAATTATGATATTTAATTATAATTATTGATAAATATTAATTAATCACAATTCCAACACCGTCATCTTGTTATTTCTCAATTATGTGAGTCTTTCCAGGTTGAAATAACTTTTATGTTACATTGAAAAACATACTACTAAAAAACGTATATGGATGACAAATACCACTTAATTTATTGGTAAAATAACTTTTAACACTAACATCATTTCTGAACCAAGTTTAAATCGTATTTGTATTTGTAGAGCTTAATAACAAATAAGCCAAACATCAACATCAGATATAATCTGACTGAATTATATCTGTGTTTAACTTCCAATCATCTGTGAAAACCAGCAGGAGTATAAAAACGATGGGCCGGGAGACAGGCATCTACCAAGCTTCGACTGCCTGCTCTGCTGACAGCTGGCGAGGCGATGCGGCTGTTAGCGCAGTGCAATTAAGCGATATTTTGGTAAACGGAACAGATATTTCAGTTTAACTCCACTACATTCATGTCAAAAAACATTATAAAAGTTAATACAGTGCCTTGTGAAAATATTTGGCCCCCTTGAACATTTCAACCTTTTGCCACATTTCAGGTTTCAAACATAAAGATATAAAATTCTAATTTTTTGTGAAGAATCAACAACAAGTGGGACACAATCGTGAAGTGGAATGAAATTTATTGGATGTGTCAAACCTTTTTAACAAATAAAAAACTGAAAAGTGGGCCGTGAAATATTATTCGGCCCCTTTACTTTCAGTGGGGCAAACTCACTCCAGAAGTTCAGTGAGGATCTCTGAATGATCCAATGTTGTCCCAAATGACTGATGATGATAAATAGAATCCACCTGTGTGTAATCAAGTCTCCGTATAAATGCACCTGCTCTGTGATAGTCTCAGGGTTCTGTTCAAAGCGCAGAGAGCATCATGAAGACCACGGAACACACCAGGCAGGTCTGAGATACTGTTGTGGAGAAGTTTAAAGCCGGATTTGGATACAAAGCTTTCCCAAGCTTTAAACA
>JAHUTJ010076369.1:0-12147 GCA_036250325.1 Characodon lateralis
CTGAAATATTTCAGTTAGTGTGCAATGAATCTAAAATATATGAATGTTAAATTTTCATCATGACATTATGGAAAATAATGAACTTTATCACAATATGCTAATATTTTGAGAAGGACCTGTATAATCAGGGGAAATACTCATTATTATGTATGGAGGGATCCAGAGTTTAAAAGCAAAACCAGACCCTGTGACCTTTACAGTTTATAAAGAGTTTTAATACAAATATAATTCTGCTAATTAGTGCAGATTTTCAGCCCAGTTTCGGTTGTTTTACGTGTTGAAATGCCACTAAATCCTTTTAATCGTGCGTCTCTGCAGGTCTGCCTCCCACGTTCCGCGCGGACGGCTGCGTTCCCCAGAGCGAGCTGCCTCCCTGCGTGCTGGAGAAGCTGTGTGAGCTGCATGATGGGCTGGTGGTGGAGGCAAAAGGCATCAAACAGCACTACTTCAAGCCGTACATACAGAAGCTGTTCCAGAAACAGGTGCGCTGAGTTTCCCATCACACCTGAGAGGACAGTCACCAGTGGTTTTGTTAGAGCTTCTCTGTGTGCTTCATTCAGATCCTGAAAGGAAACGAGACCCTTTTGACCGAGATGTTGGATCCGCAGAATTTTATTGAAAACAAGTAAGAAAAACGGGTTCAGTTTTCCCGTTCCCATTCTCTTTGTCTCCAGTCTGTAATGGTTTGGTTGGTTTTGCACCAGTCTCTGAGGTATTATGTGTTTTTCTGTCCACAGTAAAGCCGTGAACAGGGAGTATGAGGAGTACGTGTTGACCGTCGGGGACTTTGATGAACGAGTGTTTCTGGGAGCAGATGCTGATGAGGAAATCGGAACCCCGAGGAAATTTGTTCAGGAACGGGCTGCCAGCCAAGCAGCCGCTCAGAACCAGCAGGTGGAGAAGGTACCGACCCAAACACAGACAATCAGAGAGTTCTTCATCAGGAACATGTAGTTGTGGTTGGATAATCATCCAGACCCAGTTCTTATGCGCACTACGGTTTCTGTTCTGTTGACCTTCGGTTGTTTGACTTTCCCGGTGCGGGAACTAATTTTCCTCTTTCTTGTCTTCTTCTCCAATATCTCAACATAATCTGCTTTCTGTCAGACATCCTAAGGAAATGTCTAGATTTAGGACGCCATAAATAATATTTCCTCTGTGTTCTTTTTACCTTTAATAAATTAGGATTGAAGAATTGTCGTTCGTGGCAGTCTCTATTTGAAACCCCTGCTGTTCTCAATTATTTTTATGTAAGTCTTAAAGTATTTATATATTAAATACAATCTCTTTAGTTTGTTTTTAACGTTAATGTTTTTAACATCAATATTTGCTAGCATTTCTAGACAAACTTTATTGACATTTTTACTTAACAAATAAAAATAAAAACAAATAAAAATACAAAATTATTGGAGGGAAATGAAATCCAGTCAGGTCTAAGTTTAGTTGTTTGGAAAGGCGGGACGAGTTGGAAAATGAGCCAATTAGACTTAATTATCTCCAGCAGTGGGAAGTGAATGACTGTTTGCATCCATCATGAGGTGTCAGCAGGTCTTTCAGGTAGAGATGCATCAGCTAGATGCTCTTGGACCAGTGCAAAATAATTCTAACAATAGGAAAGCTTGATGTGTGATTTAAAAAAAGTTCAGATGTTTTAAAAACAACAAATAAATAATATCTAAGATAAATATTTCACCAGGGTGTAAGGAAATAACTTTCCTTGTAGAAACAAGGCCTTAAAACATTAAACTTTACTGATTTTACTCACCACCGCCACTCCTCCATAGGTCATAGGTCACTGCATTATCTTCAGGATGATGTGGAACCAGAGACTGGTTGATTGAATGTGCATATGAACTAGGGTTGTCAAAATAATCGATATTTCCATATATACGATGCTATAAAAATAAATTATTTATAGATACTGATTTGATACAAAGATACAAATCGATACAAGCTGACCTGTTCTTATTTGCCCAAATTGTGGCGAGTAGATCCAGAACAATAAAGCATACGACTTTCTTTAGCCGACGAGGCAAACATGGGCGTTGTTCTGAGGTACCCCCCACCCCCATGAGGCAGACCGGCAGGAAAAAATGACGCCACATGCTAGCTGCGCTATCGCTATGACCCTGAAGCTGACAGTCGGAGCAGAAAAACGTAGACACCCGTAGCAACCGACCCTGCTGCTTCCCCGAACGCTAAAGGAAGTATTCTGCAACATTAGCAGAAAGACAGAAATTGTTCTGCTGCTGACCACATCTGCAACGGATCACATCCTGGTTTACTCTGTAAAAAAATACGTTCCTTCTGCGCCAGATCCAAGTTTGGTTTCAAACGCAATTTATTTTAGTACAGAATCATCCTTAATTTGTCCCCCAGTGGTAAAATTTATTTACATCCCATTAAAGAAAATGGATGCTTTTATGATCAAATAAAATAACTGCACCACTGAATCCAAGGTATATACTTCAATAAATAATATTTTAATGAAGTGTTATCTACTGTTTTAAAATAATATGTTTTCAATAAAGGCTGAATTATTCCCTTCTTATTGGTTTCGCCCAAATTAAGGAAGTTACATTTGTTTTGTTGTAATTAATCATGTTTTGCTCTTAACTAGAATGAACCATGTGACTTTGAAAGATGTTGCCACGGTAACGGGTTTTTTGGTCAGCATCATATCGACCCTGATATGAACTTAATGATCACCTCAGAATGGAGCAAATTGCAGGAAGATTTTCTGCATTTTGTTAAAGTTATAATTGGTGCGATGTTGCCTGTAAACTGTTCAGGAAGGACATGTTTGAAAGATGTTACACACTTTTTAAAAAGCAAGAGAGAACCACCATTAGCAGTGACGAAAATATTCCGTCCGTCCGTCTGTCTGTCTGTCTGTCCAGTGTGGCTCTCTCGCCCCGTCCACTCCTCTGACAGGACGGGTCTACCTGAAGGAGAAGGACCTGCTTGTCACGCCCGTCTCTTCAGCAACGCAGAGCGTCAGCCGGCTGCAGAGCATGGTAGCTGGTTTACGGACGGCTCCCAGTGAAAATCTGCTGCAGAACTTTAAGTTAGTTCTCTGTTTTTTGCCTGCAGACATCAGAGTTGTTGTGATTGAGTTGTGGGCCGAGAGGCTCACATTGTTCAAAGATTTCTGGGTTTTCTTGTTTGGGTCATAGAAACGAGCCTCGTCTCCTCCAGCACATTATCTTTAGGTTTCTCCACCTGTTCTAGTCGTAGGATATTATTCAGATGTTATGCTTTGAACTATTCTGTGAAAAACATAACTAGTATATTCAAATGTTCTGGAGTATATACAGTGACTAGAAGAACATTTCTATGACTCTTAATATCTTCATGGGAGAAACAGAGTAAGCTGTCATATTCTCTCTGACTTCATCAGTCCGTCGTTGAGGAGGAGTTTTGACCCACTCTTCTTTACAACATTGCCTCAGGTCAGGATTTTAAGTCTGGGCTTTGACTGGGCCGTTCCAGCCCCCTTATTCCTTTCTTTTTTAGTCCTTCTGATGCACATTTCCTGCTGTGTTTGGGATTACTGGGTCACGGTTCTGATGTTGGTTGTGTGGCACATACTACTCTAGTACTCCAGTACTCACATGGAACTCTAATACTCTAGAGTACTTTAATAAATAGTGGAGTTCACGCAGTTCCTGTGGCTGCAAAACATCATCATTCCTCCCCCACTGTGCCTGTTGTTCGTGATGGCCAAACATCTCTTGTTTCGGCCTCATCTGTCCTAGGGAACGTGTTCCAGAAGTTTCCTGGTTCACTGAGATACTACTTTATAAAGTATGCCATGCAATTATACACGTTAATGAGACAAGAGCCTTTGTCTTGCCAATCCTTCCAAACAAACCATACTGGTTCAGTCTGTTCTAATTGTCCCGTCAAACATTTTAGCATTTAACATGTAGCAGCTCAGGTGGACCTCTTGGGTTTTTCTGCAGGTTCTTTAATTAATGCACAGTCTGACCTTTGGGTTCATCTGTTCAGACGTCCACTTCTATTGTGAATATTCTTCTCATGGTACAATTATGGACTTTAGATCAGATTAGCTTCTGAGGACATTGCTGATCTCTTTCCAGCTTGGCCTTGGGTTAACATGCGCCTGTGTGCTCCAGACCAACAAAGCTTTCATAGAGGTGCTCACACTGCTGCTGACCAGTTAGCCCAGAACATTTAATCAGCAGCTCCTGGTTGCTACTTGCCTAAAGGAGTAAATAGTCTGGAGCGTTTATGTTTGTAAGCCGTAGGAACAAATGTCTCTCGTAGGTTCACAAATCAGAAAGTTCTTAACATTTAAGAAGAAACAACCAGTAAGAAATAGCAGCCGTTTTCATTACTCCTTTTGATTCTGTCCTAATATTCTTATTACTGTCAAAGCTGTTCCTGAACTTTCTTATATAACCCTCAGTATGAGCTGATAAGAAAAATATGAAGATGATCAAGAATCCCTGAACATAATTGTCTTGTTATTGATAGTTTTGAATGAGTTGTGGGTATAATGTAAATATATGGTGATTATATCCTGCAGGTCCTGCTCCAGAGATCCTACAGAGTCCATTCTGGCTCGAGTGAAAACTCTCGGACGTACCTTCAAAGAACATTACACCAACGACTCTGAGGACACGCCAGGATCTCACATTGGTAAAAACAGCAGAAAGAAGCTGGATTCCCTCCCGTCACTGCAGTGGCGGACTTTGAATTATTTACCACAACATTTCTTAAATTATGAGACGTCTGTGATGCCAGAATATATCAGAGAGCTCATAGGATAACGAATAGAACTGGTTTAAAGTGTCTGAACACACCAGTGACCAGAAGCCATGTGATGTGCTTCTTTTTGTTTCAGACTTTGCAGAGAATCGTTGGAAGCTGGCGGAGATCCTCTACTATAAAGTCCTGGAGAACGTCCTAGTTCAGGAGACCAAACGGCTGCAGGGCAGAGACATGAGTGTAAGCAGCAGTTTCACTTGGACCAGAAGACCAGAATGGTTGCGAGTCACCGTGTTAAACGGCACATGTGAAGGTTCATTAATTATTCATAGAACAACCGACTGTTGCTTTGAACTGAAAAGTGCGTCTGTGTGTTTGCTGTTAGGTTTTGCTTGAGCAGGACATCTTCCACTGCTCCCTGATGGCGTGTTGTTTGGAGGTGGTGCTGTTCTCCTACAGCTCCCAGAGGACCTTCCCTTGGATCATCAAGGTCTTCAAACTGGCCCCATTTTACTTCTTTAAGGTAAGTAAATCCCAGCAGAGCATACAGGTTAATGTCGCACGGTGACCAGTGCAGATCCTGCTGTTGTTACTGAGCAAAGCAGGTTGATTAACACTAGTTAAAACCTTCTAATGGTGAATCTCCTCGTTTCCTCCAACATCAGCCTCTCTGTAAAGATAAATTCTGGTATTTAAACTGTGTGTAGCTCATAACTGAACAAGACGGTTTTGTGTTTTCATGCAGGTAATTGAGGTGTTCATCCGCTCAGAGGAAGGCTTGTCCCGTGACATGGTGAAGCATCTGAACTCGGTTGAGGAGCAGGTTCTGGAGAGCCGAGCGTGGACCTCAGATTCTGCTCTGTGGAGCTCCTTGGAGGTTGCTGGGAATAAAGTCCCCACAGTGGAGGAGGTGAGCAGAAACCCCAACGCCGGATAACAGGTTTAAGAAAGTTTCTGTTCTGAAAGCATCTGATATGTGGGTCTGGCTGCGGCGTGAAGGGTTCCTACTACCTTGTATAAAAACAAATAGTGAATGGAAGGTTCTTTTCCTTGTTTAATATAATTTACAGTCAACTCAGAAAACTTAAAGCTAAATTTGACTATTTAAAAAATTCAGTATTTTTTGTCACTCATTTCAGAAAGAGAAACTCATATATTCTATAGATTTCTTGCAGATAGAGTGAAATATTTTATGCCTTTATTTCTTGTCATTTTGATAATTATGGCTTACAGAGAATGAAAACCCGAAATTCAGTGATTCAGAAAATTAGAATATTGCGAGAAAGGTACAGTATATTCATAGAAAATTGAGTGGAAGGAAAAAGTGTGGTAGGAAAAGGTGCAACAGGGATAACCGCAACCTTGAGAATAAAATCTATTTAGGAATTTAGGAGTGCTTCATATGGAGTGGGCTGAGGCTGGAGTCGATACAGATGAATCCTCCACAAGCGTCTTACCTACCTGGGCTACAAGCGTCTTACCTGGGCTGGAGAGAAGGACTGGGCTGTTGCATAATGGTCCAAAGTCCTGTTTTCAGGTGAAAGTAAATTCTGCATCTCATCTGGAAATCAATGTCCAGGAGTCTGGAGGAAGAGGAGAGTCACAGAATCCAAGTTGCTCGAGGTCCAGGGTGAAGTTTCCACACTCAGTGATGATTTGAGGTACCATGTCATCTGCTGGTTCTGGCCCACTGTTTTTTTTTTTCAAGTACACAGTCAACACAGTCATCTACCAGGACATTTTAGAGCACTTCATACTT
This sequence comes from Characodon lateralis, assembly GCA_036250325.1. Classification (NCBI taxonomy): domain Eukaryota; kingdom Metazoa; phylum Chordata; class Actinopteri; order Cyprinodontiformes; family Goodeidae; genus Characodon; species Characodon lateralis. The sequence continues at coordinate 6,494 of JAHUTJ010076369.1, forward strand.
CCTTCCCAGAAGGACTTAATACCGACCCGCAATGCTAGAGGTACCAAAAGCTGGTCCAATGACCAAGGTGTTCCTGTGACTCTATTGGCTGTTGTTAAGAGGAAGATGAGAGACACCAGACCCAACAATGCAGATGACCTGAAGGCCGCTATCAAAGCAACCTGGGCTTCCAGAACACCTCAGCAGAACCACAGGCTGAAATTCTGCTCTGGCAGTCCACCTCCGTCAGATATTGATTCATATATTTATTTTTATCTGATTTATTCTAACTCTTAATGTTTTTACATCTTTGTGAGCGTTATATTCATGTAACATGTCAAACAACTCCAGTATAGTTAATTATTTCAGGTTTTAATAAAAGGTTAAAGGTTAAAACAGTTAAAGGTGATCGGCTCCCAAATATTAACAGAATAACTGCATGAACTCATGAAGCTGTGTGATGGGTACATCTCAGCTGGCGTCTCTGTGCAGGTGAACTTTTCGTCCTGTCTGGATACGGGTTCTGGTTCCACTAATGGCCAGTCCCACCTTCCACTGGTGGCCCACTCTCCCATCATTCACCCTCGGATCAGGGAGTTCAGGTCGGGTCTGGGAAGCGCACGTAAAGGTGGGTTTGACTGGATGGATAGATGGATAGACAGATAGATATGTGCTAAATTGATTTTCTGATGTTTTAGTATGAATTCAGTTATTTTTCGCACATGTTCTCTTCCTTTCAGAGGTGCCTCCTTCTCCGCTGTCAGTCCATGACAGATACAGCTCTCCTGCAGCTGGCAGCGCCAAGCGGCGGCTTTTTGGCGACGACCCGCCCCCTGCAGGCCTGAACATCAGCGTGAGCCCGCTGCCATCTCCTGCCAAGAGACTGACGTTTGGGACAAGCAACAGCACCCAAAAGAACGGAGGCCAGGGAGCCCAGACCACCGTCCTGAGTATCCCTCTGCAAGGTAGTCACACCTGTACACCTACCACCGCGCTGCGCCTCTCCGCGCTTCACCGCCTCTCCGCGCTGCACCTCTCCGCGCTGCACCTCTCCGCGCTGCACCGCCTCTCCGCGCTGCACCGCCTCTCTGCGCTGCGCCTCTCCGCGCTGCGCCTCTCCGCGCTGCGCCTCTCCGCGCTTCACCGCCTCTCCGCGCTGCACCGCCTCTGCTCTCTGAGAGAGCAGAGAGCACCGCTCGTCCAAACCAACCACCTGGCATGTGGTTGGTTTGGATGAGCCCAAATGATATGTGCCTTCATGATATGTGAAACATCTAAAAAATTCAAAAGTATCACTATTGCCAGTATTTTTAATATAAATCCAAATGTCCATGTGGTTTATTAAAAATCTTGTTTGACACAGAGAAATAACCTTTTGTCATAATTTCTATTGTAAAATTAAACCAGTTTATTGTGTTTTCTTCTTTTCGTTTCTGTAGGACTCTCTGCAGGTGAGCGCACCTTTACACTGATCCCAGTCCAGCCATGTGATTCCTCTGGTGTTGTCACGGGCCAGTTTCTGCTGACCTCCTCCCCGAGTCGGGGGGCCGTTGCAGCTCCCGCCTCCGGCACCGAACCCCAGGCAGGAAACGGACGGCCGCGACGCACCGGGTCCCTCGCTCTGTTCTTCAGGAAGGTAGGAGCTGGAAAATGCCTTGACAGAGATCTCTGGGGGGGTAGAAAGCTGTCTTTGTTCTCAGACCAAGTCAACGTCTGTCTGCCTATGCAGGTGTATCACCTGGCCAGTGTTCGTCTGAGAGATCTGTGCCTAAAGTTGGACATCCCCTCAGAACTGCGAGGGAAAATCTGGACATGTTTCGAGCACGCTCTGGTCCACTGCACTGACCTGATGAAGGAACGGCATCTGGACCAGCTGCTGCTGTGCTGCATTTACATTATATCCAAAGTAAGAACACTGAAAAGCTTTCCTTTTAATAAAGAATGAGTGAAGCTGCTGACAGCTGTTTTCAGAGAGAAAACGGATGCTGCTGTGTGACCGGCGGAAAAACATCTGGTTCCCAACTTTATTTGTCCCTAAATCAGGATTTTAAACTTTGAGGGAATAGATTTTTTGTAGCATTTTAATTCTGCTTACCATAAAAGTATTTGGCCCATTGGATATACTTTCGCTGCCCTTGTATAGTTTTTGTGGCTCAGAGAGGGAAAGAGTCTGGAAATTGCGCATCAATCATCTTCGATGTCATTCTTAATATTCAGGGCTACATGTTTTCCTTATATTATGCTGCCCCAGTAAATTGTTTTAGAAAATCGAGTTCTTTGATTCTTAGATTTACTAATAAAGAATACATTTATTTTAATTTGTCAGTGAGAGATTATGAAGCTGCAGAAAAATCTCATTTATTTTATGATCTTCCACACCTCCTAACCAGGGATGCAAGTCTATTTCTCTGTGCCTGCTGTACACCATGATGGTTCTGCACGGTGGTGCAGTTGTTTGCACTGTTGCCTGCAGCAAGAAGGTCCAAGGTTCGAGTCCCGGCCTCGGGTCTCTCTGCATGGAGCTTCTGTGTTATTGTCGGCTGGAGCTTTGGCCCCTGTAGGAGCAGCAAATGTCACCATTTTCCTTCTTTTTGCAGATCACCAAAGAGACTCTCACCTTCCAGGACATCATGAAGTGTTACCGCAGCCAACCTCAAGCCAGCAGCCACGTGAGAAACACTCACTAATTATTGAACTTTTACAGCTAAAACAATCTTATTAGTGTAGGCTGACTGAGTGTGTGTGTGTGTGTGTGTGTGTGTGTTCAGGTGTACCGCAGTGTCTTACTGCGCTGCGCTCCCAGAGAGCAGCCAGCTGATGAAAACATGGAGGTGGACTCTGCTTCTGGTGGAGAATGTAAGAAAAGACACTCGCTGCTTTAACATTGGGCTTTACAGTGGGAAAACCACAGGGAACTTTACTTTACACTGGGAACATGTTGACCCACTCTAGAAGTCCCAGTTACAGCCACGGTCAGGGATCTCAGCATCTTTATTGAGGAGCTTCTGCAGGTTGGAGGTCACATCTTCATATCCAGCCCAGCTTCATGTGTAAATGACCTCAAATACCACAATGTGCTGTTCAGCAAAAACAGTCTGAAGATGTAAAAAAAAAAAACTAAATAGGCTTTGGCTGAGTTCCAACTTCAGAATTTATATTTAAAGTTTCGTGATATCGCTGAGCCAGCTGTTTCCAGGCAGAGGTGCACTCTGTATTAAACAGGATTTATCATAGCAACATCAATGTGTGCAGTATGACAGTCGTATGCCTTTCAGTAACACTCTGGGTCATTGGGTCATTTAGATGGGCTGTTACTGCACTCTACACCCAGACCTCAGATAGACCATGTTGGCCAAGATCAGAAAGCTCAGGGTGTTGTGGGGACATTGTGATGATGGAAATGAAAGAACACATGAAGGAAAATGTGGGTTCACTGTAATCTAAGCTGTAATTGCAGTATTCAGCAACAGAATCAGCTCCTAAAATCTTTCAGCCGTGTTTCTAAGTGAAAATCTACATTCCGCCAGTTTTCTGTTTTTATTTCAGTGATTTATGAAATCAGTTGTTTTGTGTTGCTTCAGCTGCAGAGAAAGCCAATCAGCACCCAGCTGAAAGAAAGTCTGACCAATCAGTAGAGGAGGAACGTGGTGACCTCATCCAGTTCTACAACACTGTGTTTGTGTTGAAGATGAAGAGCTTCGCTCTGCGATACGCCACGAGCGAGAACCGGGTACAGCATGCTCCGTGGTTTTGGCTGGGATAGCCGACATGTTCTGATGCTGATGAAAACATCGTGTGTCTGTGTTGGGTTCTCCAGGCGGACGCTCCTCCCCTCTCTCCGTTCCCGTCGGTCCGGGCCCAGCCTCTGTCGCCTCGTCGGGTCAGTCAGAGACACTCGCTGTATGTGTCGCCTCACAAGAACTCTGCAGGCTGCCTCACACCAAACTCATACACCTACAGGATCAACAACAGCCCGTCCAAGGTGAGAACACACACATTTACACAGAGCAACCCTGAGATGTTCTCATCAGAAGATGCTCCTGACGTCTTCTAGTCTGGCCCTGCTCTGACCGGGAATCCAGGCAAAGCAGAACCAGTGTCACGGAGTCGCGTCTGGAAGAACCACTTAAGAAAATAGACTCTTTCACTAACACCATAAACAGATATTTTCATACAAACCTTTATGAACATCACAGCTTTGTAAATCAGTTTCCAAACTAAATCTGACCTAAGATGAAAAACACTTGACTCACCAGCTGTTCTGGTCTGAAATGACTCACTAAACTAATGGGACCAAAATGTTTCCAGATAACATGACTGAAAGAAAGCGAGTTTGGAGAAGAACTCTTTCTGTATTCCAGTTGCCCCTTCAGATTTTTCACATTTGTTCCACATCATAGCTGGAAAGTTCAGTATATTTTAAATTAGACCAACACAGAGTCGTGATGAATTATGAAGTTAACGGGAAAGACATGGATAAAATAAAAAATACAGATAAAAAATAAACTCAGATTTATTTATACACAGGTGGACTCTGCAATGTAGGTGACCTCTGAAGGCAATTGGTTGCACTGGATTTTATTTAGGCCACATTCTGGTCCGGTCCAGGAATCGGTAATGGGGAGAAAATACACGCCTTCAGTTGGCCCGGTTTGCTTTCAGACCGGACCAAACAACGTCATGCAGTTGCAACGGATTATTTTGGGGGGCAGTATTTAGCTGATTGAGCAGAAAAAAAGCACGAAGAAGAAAGTCCGTCTCATCGGGGTTTCTGTCACTACTTTGGTGTTCAGGTGTAGTTGTGCGTCTGTATGGAGGTAAATTTGTCTCAATATTATTCAATCAAACAAAAAACTAATCTCAATCAAAAAATATTAAGTTGTGATCAAAACTTTCAGAGTTGTAACGATTTATTTTTTTTAATGGAATATTTTATTTTGGGGAGAAAAAAAATGTATTTGAAAAAACTTTTTTTGATTAAAATGACTCATTTTTTTCTCACGAAGAGAAAAAAGTTATTTGCAGGAAATAAACTTTTATTTGCGCATGTCAAAAATCTTTGGTTACGAGTCGCTCTTTTGGTTTTGACGCTCTCTGTTTTTGGTTGAATTCAACGAATTTTGAGCACTGGGAACATGAACATCCTGGGCGGGGCTTAAAGACGAACGCTGTAAGACGTTTCCCTATTGGTTAGCGCTGACTAAAGCGGCCGCTCAAACTGCAGGACTCGCAGCGTCGCTTCAGTGAGGAGACATCAACTGTACAGAAGAAAACTGCGGTCAAGTGAGCCGACAGTCAGAAATACGCGGTGACGTCAGCCGACACCAGCTCTCCCTTGAAGATTAGCGTTGCACATCTATATTATAACCAGAATTAATATTTCATAATTTCACTGTAAAGGTTTGGAGAAATACACAACTACCCCAAGTGTAGTATGAAGCAGAATCCATGTCGGGCAGACGGCATCCCATAATCCTGTGTGCTGCCCTCACAACCCGTGATACTTCCTTCCTCTCCTGTGCAGTTCCCACACCACAGTCATGCTGAGACAGAGTGCTTTCCACCGTGGCCCTGCGGACATCTGTAAGCAGCTGAGGAGATGAAGAAGAGCTGTTGTTGTACCTTCTTCAACAGGCGAGGGGCGTTTCCGGTCCAGGAGAGGTCAGAGGAGATCT
>JAHUTJ010076370.1:0-12144 GCA_036250325.1 Characodon lateralis
AAAACTGAAAAGTGGTTTGGAAAAAAATTATCTTTGAGAACTTTTATTCTCGTACTCGTACTCGTCGTCTTTCGCTTTATCCGGGACCGGGTTGCGGGGTGATGTCTTTAGGAGACTTCAAAAGGGGGTAATTGTGGAAATATATTATGTGTGTGCATTATTATTATGTTCATAACCAGTGTGGGAGATGAAATGTATAACCTGTGTTAGTATAAGACATTGTGTGACCTGCAGAATTGTTATTGCACAAACTTGGCCTTGAGTGTGATGAAGCAGAAAAATACTGAGAACTGTAGGGATGTGAAAAGATTAACTGGCAGAGTACTCCCTTCTTATATCAGTAGATACGGGATGCAGCTGTGGGACAGGAACAGGTCCTAATATGGTAGGCCAGAAAGTGTGTACGTGACGGCATGTGTGAAAAAACTGACTACATGTGTGAAAAAACTGTAAAACAGGGCACGGCCCATTTTCATGTGTTTTTAATAAAAAAGCAAGATGCCCACGGGGAGCTCCGAAGTCGTCTCGGTGTGTGTCCGGATCACCTGAGAGCTTCCCCTGGCCAAGTACTTTGAATATACAGCTGTCTCTGTGTGATTTATTCTAATGTGTGTGAATTCCTCTAGATTACAGTGGACAAAATGAACACGCAGAAGGCCCCGTTAAAGGGTACTTCAACAGTCACATTTAGAAAAGCACGATTGGCTGGAATTTCCAGCATTTGTTTTTAAATGTGCAGTACAAGAATATTTTGTTTTAGGTTTTTTGATCTTTGCCCCTGTTTGAGACTTTTGACTTTCCTCGCTGACATTCTGTCTTCAAACAGGTGTTTCATTTTGTATTTCCAGCATCTTAAATTCAATTGCAGAACTGTAGACATACCTCAGAGCTATTTAACCCAGCCAGCTAACACAACGTATGTTTTTGGACTGTAAGAGACAACAAGGGCACCATGAAAAATCCACACATGCGCAAAAAGAACTCCACACATCCCGCTCAAAGATTTAAACTTACAACCTTGGTGCTTTGTTGCTAAGCACCGCTCCACTTTTCAGCTCATAATTATTACTCTTCAAATATCTCCCGTTATTGTTGACAAGTTAATGCAAGATGTTGATATTTTTTTTAGCTGTATCACGTCAGAAAAATTATAGATGTCTTTGAAAAAAGATAAACAATGTTCTCATCCATGACTGTTGATGATAAGAGTAGAACAGGTTATGTCACAGAAATATGCCTGTAACAGGCAGACTCCTTGATTTTGGTGATAAAAGATATAAATAAATGGTAAAAAAAAAATGTTACAAAGACAAGTTATTGTTGAATATATAAAAAAGCTTTACAGATATAATCTGTCTCTCTGACAGCAGAATAACTCAATAGAATAAACAACACGTGTGCTTGTATGTATGTCCGTTTATTCAGGCTTGTGGCTGTGAGCTTTGTTTGTGTACTCAGTCTGAGGAATGGGATTTGTTGTAGTTATTGAGTTTTTCTCCCACCATGGTGGCATTTGAAAGGGAGATTTCTAGCCCAGTAAAATCCTGCAGGGTTTCTAAGGAAATGATCTCCACAGCTGCTGCAGATGTAATGATAACAGTACATCACCAGAAACAAATTACCACTTTAGCACTGCTGCCAGCTTGTCCATTTATTTATTGCATTTGACCAGATGAAGTGACAGTGAGTAATTATTTGACCTGTTCCTCATTATAGCTCTTCTTCACATCAATATGTTCTTTACTCGCTGCTTTGGATTGTCTGGTTTCTGCAAGATTGCCCAAGGTTGTTTGACAGTGTGAAAACACACAATTAAAATCAAATCACTTTGAGTGTATTCGATTGTCATTGTATACATGCACATTTCTGCAAGGAGTGGAGGAATTTGGAGTCAGGAACAGAATTTAAGTATCTGCGTGCTCCGAGCGCCCTGTTTTTCACATGCAGCGTCCCTGATGGAACCCCAAGAGCCAGCACAGGAAAGACTATGAGAAAAGCAAGTTTTTTTGAGTTTTTTTTTTTATAATGAGAGTAGAGGAGAACTTTGACTTTGTAATTAAAGCTTGTGCAGAAAGCGGGGCTCTCTGTGCCTTTTGGGAATTGCAGTGTTCTACAATGTCACATACTGTTACAACCCAGAAACTCCCTTCAGCTTGTATCATTTCACGTATAAAAATATTCTCCAAATCTTAATAAATGCTGTCCCCATCTCTGGATTTGTTGGGCACAAAAATACTCTGTGTGTTTGGTTGTTGAAAGCGCTATGTTGCCTCCTTTAATTACTTTTATAATCAGAGCATCAGTTGATCCATGGCATTGTTTGTTGCAGCTATTAAGATCTCAGTTAATGAAAAAGAAAATGAAAATATAAGCTGGAGCAAGATATTTACATACACCATATAACAAGTCACTTAACCAGATTTAATTACTGTCTGATATTAAATCAGTTATACTGTTAGGGTCAGTTGGGATTACCAATATTATTTATATTTGAAAGAAAATTTTTTTTTTTTAACTTTCTTTAAATTCAAAAGTTTTTACATTTTCTTTAGTGTTTAGTGGTAGAATTGTTTTTAAAGGTTTTGATTTGGATCAAACATTTCCTTAAGACATGTCCTTAAGCCTGTCATCATAGTTTGGTGGTACTTTGGCCCATTCACCCTGACAGAACTGGTTTAACCGAGTCAGGTTTGTAAGTTGTCTTCCCAACAAACAAATTATCAGCTCTGCCCACATATTTTGTATAAGACCGAGACCCATTAAGACCCAAGCTTTAAGTTTCTGGCTAATGTCTTGAGATATTGCTTCCATATTTTCACATACAGTCCTTTCCTTATGATTCCATCAACTTTTTAAGTGCACTAGTTCCTCCTGCAGCAGAATGTCCCAAAACATGATGCTGCCACCCTCGTGCTTCATAGTTAGTTATGATAATGTTAATTAGGGATAATGTTCTCCATCTTGCAAGCTTCCTACTTTCTCTTCCAAAGGTTACAATGGAAAGTCTAACACAATGAACCAAAGAATATATGAGTAAAGCAAATTTAAGAAGATCCAATGTCTTGATGTCTTGGTCATAATCAGAAACGTGCCATGGACCATTAACTGTAAAAAAAACATTGTTGTCAGTTTCCAAAATCCAATGGTACCGACACCAGCAATCAAAAATAGTGAGAAAATGGTCACTGTAAAGCTCTGCAGACAGAAAGAATTACCTAACTTGCAGTCCACATGAGTTGGTAGAGAGTAGGGTTTTAAAGACACCTTAAAAGAAATTTTTTATCTGATGTTTTAGCAGACAAAAAGAGAACATTTTAAAGCAGGGCTTTCACATTTCTCCTTATCAAGGTTTCTGTCAAAAAAAACAGATATAGCTGTAAATTAAACTTTTCACTGTAGGGTTCATCCTCAGGTAAGGAATAAATGCAAGATTAGATCATATTTACACGTCATGCACAGGTTAAACACTTACCATTCTAGCTGTGAGTCTTGCTCTCTGTATGCCTATTTGAGAATGATGATCTGCCAGATTTAGTTTGCTGGGGTTTTAAAAAAAAAAAAATAGCATTTGTTTTTCATAACAAAATAAAGATGAAGTGACATCTCCAATAAGCATCAACAGACTCTTTGACCTTTGGAGATGATAGATTGCAGTCTGTCATATACAGCTGCTTTCTTCCCTTATGTGCTGATTAATGTGTACAACCCTCCTTCATATTATCGCTTTTGTGTTAATTTTCTTCTAAGACTACTTTATTGCTGCCTACAGAGCAGGCATAAGGAAATTAGGCACCAGTAAAAAGTTTTAAAATATTGGGCAGTTTCTTCTCTAAGAATTAGCAAACAGACCAAAATATGAAGAGCTGAAACCAGACATGCACTGAATAAAAAGAAACATAACCTTTTTCTCCTCCTGTAAGACCGACTAAACATTTTCCATTTTAGGTCAGTTAGAATTATTTCTGTTTGCTGGATGCTATAATAATAAGATCATTGTCTTCAAAAATGTTTTTTATAAGTTTCTTTAATTCAGAATTTTACACACCTTTTCTTCCTTCATGTTTAGTAGAATTCCCTTTAAACTTTGGACAAAATGAAGACATTTAAGGGAAAACTAGGAGACACTGATATAGAGAATATTGTCCATTACAAAATTCTAAAGCTAAAAAAAAAGCCTGAAAGCCTGAATGGCCTTCTCCAAGTCGGGGTGATTTGAAAAGGATTTACTTTGACCAGATGATAAAAGCTTGATTTTTAAACACAGAGTCGATTTCTTTTTTAAATTTAAACTCCCGACAAATATTACTACTAAGTTTCTAACGGTATTATTTTCTAAGATACTGATACTGGTGGTGGAGTGGAGGCCTGAGGAGATAAGGGAGTCGGAAGGAGCTTGAAGCCTGATGGTGTAGATGGGGTGGAGGAGGGTCGAAGCTCAGCTCAAGAGCAGGAGATTCTGCGTATGAAGGTCTTTTCATGCGAAGCCTGGAGGGATGATTGGCTGAAGAGGAATTTGGATCAGGAGCTGACTGGTTGGAGCAGAGAACGAGGTGGAGTAGTTAGACGGAGCCGGAAGTGGAGGTGAGTCTTCCAAGTTGAATTGTCGTCAAAACTCCATTTCAACCAGGACTCACAAATGAGAGAAACACAGAGATGGCAATTAGAGGAGTTTATTAGCTGATGTTTGTTTTCTTTTGGTGCTCGGACCCTGATTGAAGACATGAATGCTGATAATGACATGAGCTTGAATAAACATCTTAGGGTTAAATTAGAGAAGTCTGCCCCCCAAAAATGGGCCAAGGATGGGGCCAAGGCTGAATATAAACGTAATGTTGGTTAGCAGGAAAGATGTGAGATTGATAAGTGAATGATAGATGTGATGAGATCAGAATAATAAGAGGGGGGGGGGATCAAACTGACTGAATGGAAAGATGTTGAGAGCCTGACAAGGCATGAGAAGGAATGATTTGAACCTGAGGGAGTGAAAGGAGATTGACAGAGTTTAACAAGGCATAGGATGGATGGAATAGCCTGCAAAAGCATAGAGAATGATGAATTGATCCTGCCATTGTGTAATGAGGTTGAGTTGTACCTGCTAAGGAATTGAGAATGATTAGTTGTGCCTGCCAAGGCATAGAGAGGAATGAGTTGTAAATGCCATGGTGGGATGGACTGTGTCTGCCAAGGCGTAGAGAGGGTACGGTGCCTGCTAAGATGAAGAGTGAGATAGATTGAGCCTGCTAAGGTATAGGAATAATAGAATGTACCTGCTAAGGCATAGAGAGGGATGACCGGTGCCTGCCAAGGCTTTTAAGGAGTTTAGAAAAATGAATCATGCCCGTTAAAGCATAGCGATGGATGGATTGAGCCTGCTGAGGCTTGGAAAGAGGGATGAACTGAGCCTGCCAAGTCGCAGGAAAGGAATGATCTAGAGTGTGAGCAAATGAAATCATGACTATAGAAGAGAGGTTTAAGCAAATTTTTTATTTCTTTGGTGCTCGAACCCCGGTGGAAGACATGGATGCTGAAAAAGACATGAGCTTGAATGAACATCTTAGTATTAGAATTAGAGATGCCTTCCCCCCCAAAAAGGGCAGAGGCCGGTGCTGAGGCTGAAACTGAAACAGTATAGGAGTTGGTATGAATGAAGTTGGTCTCACTGGCGGGGCGTAGAGAAGGGATGATCTGTGCCTGAAAGGATAGCAAAGAAAATTAGTGAGCCTGGCAAGGTGTGAGGGCTTGACTGTGCCTGACAAGGCGTAGAGAGGGATGAGACGTGCCTGACAAGGCATTGAGGGAGATTGATCTAGAGAGAATAAAGTGATGAGAAAAAACGTGGGAGACATAACAGATAACATCAGCTGACGGATGATGGAGGATGGGGACCTTGAAGAGAATGAGGGGAGAGAATGAGATTTGATAAAACGATCTTACATAGCAAGGATAGGTTTAAACTGAAAAGGCCAACCACCAATAGTTAATGCAGAAGCACGTACCTAAGAGCTGATAGATAATTGAGCAGAGAGCACAAAATGGAAGTTTGGGCGGACATATGAAGAGAATGCTGAAGTCGACCAGCGGCCGAGTTGTTGTAGGGAAGCTGTGGAAACTCCTTGGGTAGCTGCTGAAGTGGCTGCCCCGATTCTGAATGAGTGACCTGAGAACTGACTAGANTTTGGGCGGACATATGAAGAGAATGCTGAAGTCGACCAGCGGCCGAGTTGTTGTAGGGAAGCTGTGGAAACTCCTTGGGTAGCTGCTGAAGTGGCTGCCCCGATTCTGAATGAGTGACTTGAGAACTGACTAGAGGGAAGGTTGCATTGAACAAAGTTTGCCTCAGGAACCAGGAGAGAACCAGGAGGCAATCATGGAAACTCCTTCTGGGGTGAGGAAGGGGCATGCTGGGTGAGCTGATTTGTGATGTTTGAGAGCAAAAGTGAACATGGCTTGGAAAGGACAAAACGAGCCATCGAGGCGAGCAATGGAAATGAAACATGGACCTTTACCTTTGGTGTGTTTGAAGTAAATTTGAAACAGTCTGGATAGAACTTGATGTCTGAAAAGGCTAAATCTCTAGATGGCACGAATGAATTAGAAGGAGAAGTTAATTTGCTTAGCCTAAGAAAGCCGTAGAAGGCGAGGAGGAAGGCACTGGAAAGAAGAGATTTAAAATAAGGTGAAAAACAGCCGGAGCGAAGGGTCATGAGGAGATTTTTAAGAAGGGGAAGTGTAATAGATCTCTGGGAGTCAGGCTGCAGAATGCAATGTTTTGAGATGCCTTTGAGAAGAAGTTTAATGGCGTAATGAGTGAAAAGGCTTGGAGTGGGCTCAGAAAGATGATCTTTTGAGAAAATGTGATGCCTGCTAATAGGCTGCGGCTGTAGGGGAGCTTGAAACGATGGTGTTCAAAACAATGAGTAATGAAAGCTAAGACTGTTTGAATGTGAACCGGGTACAATGGTCTGTTATTACCAAGGCAAAATTTGCAAAGGTTTGCCAGGCAAAGGAATGGGGTTTGAAAGTGGAAGGAGCTAGACCTGAGATACAGCAATGTTTGGCTGATTGCTATGGAGGACGGAGAGAGAGGAATAATCGGAGTGGGGTGAAAGTAGGCTGATGGACAGAGACGGTGGAAGACCTGACAATTTAAACGAGACAGAGCATCAGCGACTGAATTTGAATAACCCGTAACATGACGGGCAGGAATGATGAAGTTACGATTTATGGCCTGCCAGGATGAAAAGGAGGTGAGATGACCTTACCAATATAGACTGTTCATAAATTGTTTCGTAAGAGTTTGTTATTCTGCTGCAACAGTAATGCAGTTAATGCTTATATTTTGAAAACACTTAGTCCAGGAAGGTGCTGTAAATCGATGTTGCAAACTGAAAAGAGCAGCGCCGACCCGGTATGCAGAGAGAAAGTGTGCTCGCGATTATGATGGGAAAAGATATAGTTAAGATGTACATCGAAATAGTAAATGGTTCCTTAGCGCCTGGTTGATAAGAGAACAAGGTTGGTATAAATGTTCAAATGTGTAAATGAATATTTAGATAATCTACGGAGCAAACAGGTTGCTGTAAAAAAAAATTATTTTTCGTAGAGGTTGCTAATATTCTTTGGTACGTTTGTCACGCTTAAGCACAATATGAAGGTTTACTACTTTCAATATTATAAGCTAAGTAAAGTCACAGACGATTGAAATATTACACACTGCATTTATATTGTTTAATGGTACAGAGAAAATATTGAAGGCGATGGTTACAAGTTTAAAAACATACGTGGTAAAACAGGGTAAAAGCACTCGGGAAAGATTGTCAACGATAAAATGGTGTTGTAATAATTTAAGGTAAACAATTCATTTATGGTAAATAATAAGGCAAAAAAAAAAAGAGGTTAAGAAAAATTGGGAACCCATGTTTGAAATGTAGGTTGACGATGAGGGACGGATAGGATCGAGCTTATTCTATGCTGGGGTTAAGAGCAGAAGACGTCTCTGAAATGCTTAAAGGTGGGACACGCTAGCCAAAAGGGAGATTTTTAGTAAGGCTGGGATCAGATGATTGAAACACAGCAGTAAAGGTTGGAAGCCCGGCAGCTCTCTGTGAATTTACAGGAGACGCAGACGAGCAGGTTCGCTTGTCAAACTCTGCCAGTGGGACTATGTGCTCCAGTCGCGTCTGTCCATCTGCCCAATGGCAAACAAAACAGAACAGCTGTTCTTTCTCAGCACAAAGCTCTAGAAAATTTGTGAATTTCTGCTTCACCGAAATTCTGGCTTGGTGAGCACATTCCAGACAGCACATTTTTAATGCCAGGGTTCCAGCTGTTTCGAGCTGGCTGAAGCATTAATCTCTAAGGGAAAAAGAGAAGGGGTGGAATCTGCTTTTAGGTAAATGAAGGTTGGTGTATTGAAGTCACAATACTACAGAAGACATGTAGGCCTTAACTGGAATCACTATTTCTAAACTGCCAAAGTTTTAATTCAATGAGGGATATCTTTTTTGTTTTGGCCAGTGTTTACATCCCACCACAAGGCTTCACATGAGAGGCTGAAAAATAGGTCACTGACCTGATAACACACATGGAGAAAAACACCCAGACTCTCTCGTCATTGTTCTTGGGGATTTTAACAGCACAACCCTCTCTAATGAACTACTGCAGCATGTGAAGTGTCCCATGAGAGAAACAAATACACTGGACCACTGTTACACCACTTTAGAAGAAGCATATTGGAGCTTGAACGACATCACTAGCTTCAGGAGTCCATCCACCTACACTGTAATGAGCCCCCAACTGGCTGACGACCTCAACAGCTTCTTCTGCAAATATAAAAAACAGTCATTCCCACCTCAAGCCCACAGGTGTTGTGCCCCTTGTTCAAAATCACTACCATGCTCCTTGTTCCAAAGAAACCATCACCCTCCTACTTCAATGACTGGTGTCTAGTTGCACTCACCCACATTTGAACAGCTGGCCATGCACCACATCAGTACAGGACCACTTCCGGTTTGGATATTGGTCTAACTGCTCAACTGGTGATGTCATTTCCACTTCCTTCTATGCAGCACTCACTCATCTGGATACAAAGGACTCTTATGGCAGAATCCTATTCATTGACTTTAGCTCAGTAGTAGCTCGGTATTTAGTACAGTCACCCCCAAACAGCTGATCCCCAAAAACCTGGACCGACTAAGGCTAAACCTCAATGTGTGACTCACTCCTAGATTTCCTGACTGGGAGGCCAAAAGCAATATGGGCCAGCAATAACACACAAACACCATCATGCACAATACTTTAGACATTCTCAAAAAGTTTAAAATGGACAAAAAATCCCTTGGAATAACAGATTATTTATTTGTATTCATTGGATTTGTGTATATTCTTGTATTGTTCAATTTTTGTTAAATAAAAAAGGGTGTGCAGGAATGTTTCTTCTTCGTCTGTTTTTATTGGGGTTGGCATTTTAGGTGCATCACTGCCACCATCGTACCATTGTTATATTCCTTTAAAAGTCCTGTTTCTCAGAAAAAAACATTAAAATATAAACAAAAGCTGTGTCACCTGATGTTCTCTGAAGGGATTCCCTTATTCTTAAATTCTTAATACTTTTCCTTTATGTAAGTATTTATTACAATCTAAGAATATATGCTCTACTGTTTTCATTTGCAATAATCACAATATCCTGTAGCATGTTTATTCATTGTTTTAAGCATGTTATTTAATCCTGTATGACCAAATCTCATCCTTGATATAACATCCTGTTCCTTCTTTACTCTACATTTTCTAAATACACAAACTTTCTTTTGAATATTGTAAGATCTTGCCTTGACTTTTTTATCCCATTGTTCTTGCCATTTCTTCTTAACATGTTTAACTAAACTCTTAACCTAATTTTTGCTCATTTTCACATTCGAATCGATCACTTTTTATTGCTGCACCTTCAGCATATTTGCCAGTCAACTCATGTCCCTCCATGCTAATATGTGAAGGAACCCGCATTAACTTGATGTCTGTGCCTTTTTTTATCCCAAAAACTGACTAAATTATTTTTGATGCAATGTCTTGTCTTGAGTCTGAATACATACACTGAATACTTGTTAATGCACAACTTGAGACTTCCTCTTCCCAGTCTGGAAATACCATCAGTATTCCTCTTTGGAGGATGGTTTGCATTGTGTCCTTTAAGATTTGCCCAGTAAATTATGCTAGCTGTGATCTTCTTAGATCCAGTCAGTCAGTCAGTCAGTCATTTTCTTATTCCATAGTGGGTCGCGGGGGAGCTGGTGCCTATCTCCAGCAGTCTATGGGCGAGAGGTGAGTACACCCTGGACAGGTCGCCAGCTACTTAGATCCAGCTCAACCTATAAAGAAATGCAGAAACTACAGCTGTTTTGTGTGCAGGAATTATCTTCCTCTGCAACCTTTCGTGCTAGGCAAATGTTTTGCAGGACTTAACTAAAAGGGAAAGTTACATTTTGACTTGAAAATATAGATTTATTTGAACATAAAAATTAGACCATTAACTCAAAACCAAAATAAAAAATAAATGCCTTTTTCTTTAGAAATTAAATTCTAATCCAGCTTTAGTGAGTGAGTTACATCATCATTAACCCCCTGCCCTTAATTTCACATTTCTACCTGATTAAATTTGCAGCTGTACATAGAAATATGGGAGCATATTATTCTTACAGAGAAGATTTTTAAAATAATTTAAATATGGGAAATCTAAGATAGTGTCACAGTGTGTGTTTTTGGTTTGGTATTGGTTTACGTTTAGTCAGGTGTTTTCTGTTACTAGTGTGACTTATTTCTTGAGTCCTTGTTTCTGGTACCTTATTTGTTACTTGTTCTAGGTTCTGTTCTATTAGTTTTATTCTCAGATCTATGTTCTGGTTTCCTTGGGTTTGTATACAGTTTGTCTTGTCTGGCTCCTCATGTTCTCATTCTTCCTTAATAAGGTTCATCTGCCCCTCTGTCTTCCCGCACGCCTGATTCACACCTGTGTCTGTTTTCCCTGATTACCTGCCCTATTGTTTCATGTCCACCTTCGTCTGTATTTAAGTTCGTCTTTGTCCTTTGTTCCACGCAGTGTCGTTAGTCTTTGTCCTTTGTTCCACGCAGTGTCGTTAGTCTTATTTAGTCTGTTTGTTTAGCTTCATCGAAGCTAAAACCACGCCTGATCTTGCTGCCCCCACTGGCCATGCCTGACTCCAGACCAGCTGGCGCCACAACTGACTCCAGACCAGCAGGCGCCACAACTGACTCCAGACCAGCTGGTGCCACAACTGACTCCGAGCCTGACTCCAGGGCGCCTACTGACTCCGAGCTTGACTCCAGGGCGCCTACTGACTCGAAGCCTGACTCCAAACCCCTGTGCAGTCAATCACCTGACTGCCTGGAGCTCCAAGGGTCCTCGACGCACCGCGGCAGACCACCAGACCACCGACGCAGTTGACGCGGGTCGCCCAGACTGCTGCCAAGGGGGCCCAATCCAAGTCTCTGCGGTTCATGCCTGGGTCCAAGCTGGACGCCAGGCCCAAGTCACAGAGGGTTCTTTCTGGGCCCAAGCCTCCAAGGTTCCAACCAAGTTTTGGGCCCCCAGCTTCGCCGCTTCATGGCTCCTCCTGGCCACGCCGCAGACCTCCAGACGAGCCGCTTCGTGGTTTCCTCTGGCCACGTCGCAGACCTCCGGATCACCTGCTGCTTCCTTGATGACATCTTCGCTGCCGGCCTCCCGACTGCCTGCATCTTTGCTGCTGGCCTCCCAACAGCCGGCATCCTCGCAGCTGGCCTCCCGACATGTGTTCTCATGAGTACTCCTGGCTTCATTGCCGGCCAACTGGCCACCTGGCTGCCTGGCCACCTGCTCCTTTGTTACCGGCTCTCTGGACTTCGTCACTTGGACTCATGGTCTGCCACTGTGGCAGTTTTTGTTTTATTTTGTGGACTCTGGTTTTCCCCCTGTTGGACCACTTGTCTGCTGAATATTGGACCATTTGCATGTTGATGGACGCCACTCGCCTTCAGCTGGAGACCGTGACACGGTTACCAACATCTGAAGCATCACCTGGAGAAGAGTCCCGAGTGGATTTCATTTATTCTCTCTCGTTGGCCAACGAAGAATTCATAACTGAGGTTTCT